>SJYW01014578.1:82474-113934 GCA_006410735.1 Raphicerus campestris
ATCTTTCTCCATGGATACATCAGGAATACACCTTCAGACACAGAAGTGCATGCAGAACACCAGCTATGAGTGGACAAGAAGACCTGGACAGTGGAAAAGATTGTAAAGAACCATGCAAAACTCGGCAGGAGAAAGGAACTAGGGGAACAAATAGGAGTGTTAGTAGGGTGGACCTGCCCTCTGTGGGTGGGGGAACAGAAGCAGGGGGTCTGAGTCAGAGGAGAAATATTTAAGGCTGAGAATGAAACAGCTGCTCTGTGGAAGCTTAAATGGAATGAAAATAAGACAGTCCTTGCTGCAGCCATATATATGCCAGGCAGAAAAGTGAGTCTCCTAGAAGGGGCAGCAGCTGGGAGCTGCAGTTTGATTGTGGAGCAACCTGAGGGCGAGGGCTGCTGTTGACTGGGGNGGGAATCTGTTTCTGGCTTCTATTGCCTTGATCCATGTATCCATACCTCACCAACCCAATACTGTCTTGATTACCATAGATGTATAAGGAAAAGACATATTATTTAAATCTTAACTTTTCCATAGATCCTGTAAGTTTAACTTACATTTTCCCACGAAATGTTTGCATATTTAATTTTTGCCTGGCTGGTTTCCTTACGTGGGAATCGGTTATTAAGTTTAGCTTGCATTCTTAGCATATAGTGGGTAAAACTGAACCAAGAGGAAACATCCTTCACTTTAGAAGATGAGTAGGAACATATTGAAAACATTTGCAAGCAATGATAGGACCATATGGTGGGGGGGAAGGGAAGAGGAGGAAAGAAGCCATTGTGGGGCACTGTGAGAAAAGAAAGTAGGGGTAATTTAGCATGTACAATATGGACAAGAAGAGGAATAGTACTCTGGTAAAATATTTTACTCTCCTGACA
This sequence comes from Raphicerus campestris, assembly GCA_006410735.1. Taxonomy (NCBI): domain Eukaryota; kingdom Metazoa; phylum Chordata; class Mammalia; order Artiodactyla; family Bovidae; genus Raphicerus; species Raphicerus campestris. The sequence goes on from SJYW01014578.1 coordinate 83,353, forward strand.
TGTTCTCTCTTCTAAGAATAACCTATTGACATCTAACCAAGCAAGTTCACCGTATGGATGAACATAAGACACATAGGATGCAACAAATCCTTATAGTAACATTTCCAACCAGAGTTTTCTTATGTAAAAAAAAGATTCATGAAATAGAAAAGATTTTAAATGGTACTTTTTCTACAAACATAGCAACCAGATTGCAGAGCTAAAGTCCTTCTGTTCCACTGATAAATGTCCCTTTACAGAGATTTGGTTCCCATATGGTCATTCTATCTCCATCACCCACTTTCCCAAAAGAAATAATACAGGCTGCTGATTTCTTTCCTCTATTCTGAATATATTTAGCTTTCTTTTGCAGTACTTCACACCGAGAGTCCAACTCTGAGTCAAGCTAGAACAGCTTCATCTCATTCATTTTGTATGAAACTCTCCTACATTTTTTTAATATTAAGGCAATTCAGAAATACTTTTGTAATAATTTCACATTTATGATAAACAATTTCACAATAGTTTTCAAAGAAACAATTATAAATGTCCTTCCATCTACTTTATTTTATTTTTTTATTTTAGCCTCTTTCTCTTAAATCAGCATAGCTTGAGCACAGACTCCATTTTTGCTGAGTTGATATCTTCAATTTGTTCCAATTTAGTCCCTGGACAGTCTTTTTCTTACTTATTATTTAATTCTTTCAAAAGACACTAGTTTTTTATGATTCTAGGCATTTTCAAATTGCTCTAATTTTAAAAATCAATGGATGTCTGATAGACACTAGCTATAGATCCTACTTAAGTGCTGAATCTTAAGTGTTCTGTGGTGGTGATTTAATCGTTGTCATGTCTAACTCTTGCGACCCGATGGACTGCAGCCTGCCAGTCTCCTCTGTCCATGGGATTTTCCAGGCAAGAATATTGAAGTGGGTTGCCATTTCCTCCTCCAGGGGATCTTCTCAACCCAGAAAATGAACCTGGGTCTCCTATATTGTAGGCAGATTCTTTACTGACTGAGTTACAAGGGAAGCCCTACGTGTGCTGTATGGGTATTTGCTATGTTGCTTGCACCCCACTAAGCAGAGAGTACATGCCTAATCCTACTGATTTAAAAACTCTGTAGACATCACAAAATGGCCAAATAAAATAAATCACACTGCTATAAAACTCTAGTAATCTACTGTTGTAACTTTGCAGTGTCCCATCACCATTAGGATTTTAAGTCATAAAACATACAGCCCACCTGAGGTACGTAATTGGGTCTGGAGATCTTTATTTAGATGTTCTCTCTTTTCTGGAGTTTTCCTTTTTTATTTCTTTCTTCTTTCCTTTTTTCACACCTTATTTCCTTCTTTCACTTCTTTCCTTTTCCCTCCCTTCCATGTATCTTTTTATACAAAAAAAGAAAATACAAAAACCACATTTGTAGTTCTAAATGACATGTTAATGGCTCTTCCTTGAGGATTACATTGGATATCACTGCTTGTTCTGTTCTGATGGCCTGTTTACAAAATTCAAAACTGTATAAACTGAGTCAGAGATAAACTTAAAGCACAAATTCAATATCAAGGACAAATGCATGAATACCCACATATACATACTATACATACACACAGAAGAGTATTAACCTAGACATTCCAGCATTTTTCCTAAGAGAGTTGTAACCAAAATTAAGATATTTACAAGTTTTGATATAACTATTCTAATGATAAAGTTAACTTAGTAAATATTTTAAATATATATCTTATCTGTCAAATTTTGGTTCCACAAAAGGAAACTATAGCTGATTTGTTACACTATTGGAAAATAATGTTCCATAACTTTGAATTTAGAAGCATTAAAAATTCTTCCTGGATCATCATTTCAGTGATCACACTGCTTTTTGAAAATGAAGATATGCTTGTATTTCATAACATGATGCATTTTCTTGAACTGCTGGTGCTATGTTTATCAACAGGTTACATCTTTGGAGAATCAATTACCATAATACCTACTATTAAGACATGCATAAATCAATAGAGGGTTCATGCTCCAATCATGCATGACAATTCCACAAATAAGTCTAAATGAATGTTAGAAATATGTCTTTACATTTTGCTTTTACCTCAAGCAAATTTAGGCAATTTTTAAAGAATAAGAATATATTTTATACTATTGCATACTGTTATTCAGTGCTAAAGTTTATTCTTCACCTATCATTTGCTCTCAAGCCCAGTGAAAATTTAGTGTCTATGTCCTAAACTCTCTGATNATATGTCTTTACATTTTGCTTTTACCTCAAGCAAATTTAGGCAATTTTTAAAGAATAAGAATATATTTTATACTATTGCATACTGTTATTCAGTGCTAAAGTTTATTCTTCACCTATCATTTGCTCTCAAGCCCAGTGAAAATTTAGTGTCTATGTCCTAAACTCTCTGATCTTGGATTTTCAGAAGAAATTTAAGTGACTTAGAGGTTAAAGGATTTCTTCAGCTTTTGTGAAGAAAACAGAGCATCTGAAGATGTATAGCTTCCTAATTGAAGCAGTCTGTTTTGACAGCATAGGGGAGACCTGAGTAGCTGCCTTAATAGTTTTGATTTAGGCAGTGATTTTTGACTTTAAGCAAAACTCATGGTTGCAGGTTGTGTCTTTTGCTCGGGGTTACAATAACCATCAGAGCACTTTTTCCAAGAATTACTTTTGGAAGCCTCACAGTGCATAAGCAACTTATGGTTCCCAAGGTAAGGCAGAAAGAAAAAGAAATTGAGTATATGGGGGCCAAGTGGGAAAGGGGCAAAAGATAGAAGGCAAGAAGGAAAAAGGCGATGCTCTGTGTTTATTTAGTCCTTTTACATATTTTTGCCCTCTGCTGCAAGTGTGAATGGGCAGTCTTCTCTGGTATATCTCCCCATGTTGATCAAATCATGTACTTAAATCTCTGGAACAATTTAGTTATGTAGACCTTTAAATGGATAAGAAGGGAGTGGCCAAAAAAAAAAAAAGACCACCTAAGTATTTCAAACTGCTCCCACAACTAGTCAGTTGAATTATCTCACTAGAAAAGATAATTATGTGAGGGTATTGCTTTGCTATGTCAATTTTACTTGTGTTAGAATGCCCAACACTTTCCTAAGGATGCATACACAGATTTCAAATGTCTAAGCAAAATTTACATTTTATTAAAAATTAATAGATGGTAAGAAAAAGAGGAAACCTCAGAAAGAAGTGGGAAGCTTTTATTTTTCCTTTCTCTAAAATGAAGATGATCAAAGGAAGCATCCAAGAATTGACTTGCGATATGCCAGGATGGAGAGTCCTTAGCTAAGGACAGGACTTAGTTATGGATCCTTAGCTAAAGAAAGGAAAATTCATGAGCCTCAGACAGACGAGATGAGACCTCATAAACTCAGCAGTAGAGGGTACATTGAGTAATGTATTTATACGTTAATCCCACTTCCAAGAATGTCTTTTATTTTATATTTGCTTTTTATTTTTTAATATAAATTTATTTATTTTAATTGGAGGTTAATTACTTTACAATAGTGTATTGGTTTTGCCATACATCAACATGAATCCATCACAGGTATACACGTGTTTCCCATCCTGAACCCCCTTGCCTCCCCCCTCCCCATACCATCCGTCTGGGTCGTCCCAGTGCACCAGCCCCAAGCATCCAGTGTCATGCATCATCGAACCTGGACTGGCGATTTGCTTCATATATGATATTATACATGTTTCAATGTCATTTTCCCAAATCATCCCACCCTCTCCCTCTCCCACGGAGTCCAAAANTTCTGGGTCATCCCAGTGCACCAGCCCCAAGCATCCAGTGTCATGCATCGAACCTGGACTGGCGATTTGCTTCATGTATGATATTATACATGTTTCAATGTCATTTTCCCAAATCATCTCACCCTCTCCCTCTCCCACAGAGTCCAAAAGACTGTTCTATACATCTCTGTTTCTTTTGCTGTCTTGCATACAGGGTTATCATTACCATCTTTCTAAATTCCATATATATGTGTTAGTATACTGTATTGGTGTTTTTGTTTCTGGCTTACTTCANCTCCCTCTCCCACAGAGTCCAAAAGACTGTTCTATACATCTCTGTTTCTTTTGCTGTCTTGCATACAGGGTTATCGTTACCATCTTTCTAAATTCCATATATATGTGTTAGTTTATTGCACTGGTGTTTTTCTTTCTGGCTTACTTCACTCTGTATAATAGGCCCCAGTTTCATCCACCTCACTAGAACTGATTCAAATGTTTTCTTTTTAATGGCTGAGTAATACTCCGTTGTGTATATGTACCACCTCTTTCTTATCCATTCATCTGCTGATGGACATTTAGGTTGCTTTCATGTCTTGGCTATTATAAACAGTGCTGCGATGAACATTGGGTTACACATGTCTCTTTCAATTCTAGTTTCCTCAGTGTGTATGCTCAGCAGTGGGATTTCTGGGTCATAAGGCAGTTCTATTTCCAGTTTTTAAAGAAATCTCCACACATAAACTTAAAAGCTTCTGCACAACAAAAGAAAACAACTATAAGCAAAGTGAAAAGACAGCCTTCAGAATGGAAGAAAATAATAGCAAATGAAGCAACTGACAAACAACTAATCTCAAAAATATACAAGCAACTCCTGCAGCTCAATTCCAGAAAAATAAATGACCCAATTAAAAAATGGGCCAAAGAACCAAGTAGACATTTCTCTAAAGAAGACATACAGATGGCTAACAAAGAACATGAAAAGATGCTCAACATCACTCATTATCAGAGAAAATGCAAATCAAAACCACAGTGAGGTACCATTTCACTCCAGTCAGAATGGCTGCAATCCAAAAGTCTACAAGCAATAAATGCTGGAGAAGGTGTGGAGAAAAGGCAACCCTCTCAGTCTGTAGGTGGGAATGCAAGCTAGTTCAGCCACTACAAAGAGTGTCTTTTAAAAGGATTGTTGATAATTTGTTTTATTTCAATAAAAACAAACCATATAACTAAAATTGGTCATTGCATCTATTCTTCCAAGTATTAATGATTTATGATATTTTGATATTTTGTCTTTAAGTAATGGCAGGTGGCACTCTGCTTTAATGGAAGGGATAATATGTCATTTTATTTATAGAACTTACTACTTCTTGATTTTTTTTTTTTTTTTTTTTTTTTTGTTGTTTTCTCTGAACCAAAACGTGAANACCAGAGAATAGATACTTTTGAACTGTGATGCTAGAGAAGACTCTTGACAGTCCCTTTGACTGCAAGGAGATCAGACCAGTCAATCTTTAAGGAATCAACCCTGAATTAGTCATTGGAAGGACTGAGTTGAAGCTGCTGCTTCAGTACTTTGGCCACTCGATAGGAAGAGCCAACTCATTGCAAAAAACCTAATGCTAGGAAAGATTGATGGCAAGAGGAGAAGAGGGTGACAAAGATGGTTGGTGGGCATCACCAACTCAAAGGAAATGAGTTTGAATAAACTCTGTTAGATAGTGAAGGACAGGGAAGCCTGGTGTGCTGCAGTCCATGGAGTCAGATAGAGTCAGACATGACTTAGTCACTGAACACTGATAAGGTATTAAGATCAAACATTTCTATGAGGAAAAGGATGCGAGCAGTAATGGATAATTGAAGGAGTTTGTGGCAATGCAATGTCAACATAGTTCTTAGTTAATCCCACAGGAAGCCTTGAAGTTTGAAAAGTTCTTCAGTGGTTTACCATGTTGAATAGAGGGGGTTAAATACATATTAAGTAGTCATTAGATTTAAGCTGTCCCTGAGAAGAGAAAGTGACTAGGGCAAGGCAGCTGTCTCTAATTAAGGTCAATCTCCAGAGAGCTCAAAATAAACTTTTCTGTATGTATGTGTGTATATACACACACATATAAACCCATATACATACGGGCTTCCCTCTCAGATGGAAAAGAATCTGCCTGCAATGTAGAAGATCCCCAGAGAAGGGAAGGCTAATCCACTCCAGTATTCTTGCCTAAAGAGCTCCATGGACACAAAAGCCTGGCAGACAACAAGAGTTTCAGGGTCACAAAGAGTCAGACACCACTGAGCAACTAACACTTTCACTTTCTTGCGTGTGTGTGTATTATTTAATATCAAACAAGTAGTGTTTAATAATAAACATTTAGCATATGTAATAAGTAATTAATATTCAGATATATAACTGTATTTTAAGTTGAGATATTTAGCTAAACTTTAACTTAAAGGAAAATGCCTTCTATTATTTATATGTGCCTATAAGTATTTTTGTTTATTGACTACCTAAATGTTGAAAATTAAAAGCCTAATATATCCTTTTCCCTGGACACAATGGACATTAAAAAACTAATACTGACTTTTTTACAACTGTCTCATGCACATGGTTAAAATGTTAAACATTCTCATATTTGTCATTAATGTCTTTTTGTCTAGCAAGTCAGTGATTGTTTTATATGCTATCTAGAGTCGCTACTGGCTTGGGATGGAAAACGGTGCAAAACAGGAAGTTTCCTATAAGACACTAGACTATTTTGGGTACCTACATTAACTGATCACTATGATGGCTTTACTCCAAATAAGACTCAAGCTTCTCTAGCTTCATAACAATAGATTGAAGAACATGAATAACAGATCATCTCAGGGAATGAGTTATAGAGTTAAGAAGCCATGCTGTCAATTCTTACTATAATAACAAAGAGAAAGGGGGATGTTCTACATTACAACCTGCTGCTGCTACTGCTGCTGCTAAGTTGCTTCAGTCGTGTCCTACTCTGTGTGACCCCATAGACGGCAGCCCACCAGGCTCCCCCGTCCCAGGGATTTTCCAGGCAAGAACACTGGAGTGGGTTGCCATTTCCTTCTCCAATGTCAGAAAATGAAAAGTGAAAGTGAAATTGCTCAGTCGTGTCCGACTCTTAGCGATCCCATGGACCTCAGCCTACCAGGTTCCTCTGTCCATGGGATTTTCCAGGCAAGAGTACTGGAGTGGGGTGCCATTGGAACCAGATAGAAATAAGAAGCATTAGATGGGCTGTACTTCAGTATGCCTCTTAGTGTAATGGGAAGGATTAAAACAAATATCTCCATATGGAGGTAGGGATAAATGTATTCCCTATAGTAACACTTAACTAATTTACTTAACACTCAGGCTCATTATTCACTTACTAGCATATGCTTATTGGATGTGTACTACTTATTGAAAATATTAGTGACTAAATGGAAAAATTTCTTATACATAGGTGAACAGAGTCATTCTTGGGTATAAAAGAATACAGTGTTTTTTTCTTTTAATCTTTTCATATATGTCTATTTCTCATCTATGCCAAAGCCTTTATGTGGATCACAATAAACTGTGGAAAATTCTGAGAGAGATGGGAATACCAGACTACCTGACCTGCCTCCTGAGAAACCTATATGCAGGTCAGGAAGCAAGGTTAGAACTGGACATGGAACAACAGACTGGTTCCAAATAGGAAAAAGAGTACGTCAAGGCTGTATATTGTCACTCTGCTTATTTAACTTATATGCAGAGTACATCATGAGAAATCCTGGGCTGGAAGAAGCACAAGCTGGAATCAAGATTGCCGGGAGAAATATCAATAACCTCAGATATGCATATGACACCACCCTTATGGCAGAAAGTGAAAGAGGAACTAAAAAGCCTCTTGATGAGAGTGAAAGTGGAGAGTGAAAAAGTTGGCTTAAAGCTCAACATTCAGAAAATGAAGATCATGGCAGCTGGTCCCATCACTTCATGCAAATGGATGGGGAAACAGTGGAAACAGTGTCAGACTTTATTTTGGGGGGGCTCCAAAATCACTGCAGATGGTGATTGCAGCCATGAAATTACAAGACGCTTACTTCTTGGAAAAAAAGTTATGACCAAACTAGATAGCATATTGAAAAGCAGAGACATTACTTTGCCAACCAAGGTCCCCTTAGTCAAGGCTATGGTTTTCCCAGTGATCATGCATGGTTGTGAGAGTTGCAGTATAAAGAAAGCTGGGTGCCGAAGAATTGATGGTTTTCAAGTGTGGTGTTGGAGAAGACTCTTTGAGAGTTCCTTGGACTGCAAGGAGATCCAACCAGTCCATTCTGAAGGAGATCAGCCCTGGGATTTCTTTGGAAGGAAAGATGCTAAAGCTAAACCCAAGTACTTTGGCCACTTCGTGTGAAGAGTTGACTCATTGGAAAAGATTCTGATGCTGGGAGAGATTGGGGGCAGGAGGAAAAGGGGATGACAGAGGTTGAGATGGCTGGATGGCATCACCGACTAGATGGACGTGAGTCTGAGTGAACTCTGGGAGTTGGTGATGAACAGGGAGGCCTGGCATGCTGCGATTCATGGGGTGGTAAAGCGTCGGACACGACTGAGCAACGAACTGAACTGAATTGATATGTCTATTTTTGTTATTTCTAACCTAAAATAAATAAACCAAATATTACAAATCTTCCCTGGTTCAAATTGTCATCTTTAGCATTCCTTTAACTATCATGCCTTTCACTTTAAGTCCTATGTTGAGAATACATTGTATCTTATGATTATACATGTTCAAAATGTTCAATAGATCTTCATTGCCAATGTGATAGTAAAATGTTTTGTTTCAAAGGACTTTATACTCTCAGGACCTGTCATGACCCCAACCCATTTAACTTTCAATTCCATTTAACTTTCAATTGTGGTCCTTGATAGTGAAGCCATAGCATTCTTTTTTTACTCCACCACTTTTGTTGTTGTTTCTCATAATTTCTCTGTCGAAGATGTTTCCTGTACGTAGTGTGAATGGCTACTCACGCTTCCTGAAATTATCTCAAATGTTATCTTCTCACTGTGATATTCTCTTACATCTTTAGGCTTATTCAGCTGGGTCCCACCACTGTGTTGCCATGGCATGATATACACACCACTCATCATATATGTTTCTTTTTCCCTGTATATTGTAAGTTCCTCACAATTAAGAGCATGTTTTCCCCATCTTTGGCTCTCTTAGGCCTATATTTATTGGTATCATGTAAGCATCTCAAGTGAAGAGTTGACTCATTGGAAAAGACTCTAATGCAGGGAGGGATTGGGGGCAGGAGGAGAAGGGGATGACAGAGGATGACATGGCTGGATGGCATCACCGACAAGATGGACATGAGTTTGAGTGAACTCCAGGAGTTGGTGATGGACAAGGAGGCCTGGCGTGCTGTGATTCATGGGGTCGCAAAGAGTTGGACACGACTGAGCGACTGAACTGAACTGAACTGAAGCACATTATGTTTGTCTATTCAATTAATGTCACAAAGAATACTAAAGGTCTGTGATCTAACACATTTTGATTAAGCTCATATATAGCAGTTACAGTATTTCTGAGGACTAAAATTATATATTTACTCTTGTTATTCACAATTAAAAACTCTGAATGTGTGTCTCTCTGGGAAGTAGCTTATTTCTAAGTGCTAGGCAGTAGTAGAAAACTGCTGCTGCTAAGTTGCTTCAGTCGTGTCCGACTCTGTGTGACCCCATAGACGGTAGCCCACCAGGCTCCCCCATCCCTGGGATTCTCCAGGCAAGAACACTGGAGTGGGTTGCCATTTCCTTCTCCAGTGCATGAAAGTGAGAAGTGAACGTGAAGTCGCACAGTCGTGTCCGACTCTTCGCGACCCCATGGACTGCAGCCTACCAGGCTCCTCCGCCCATGGGATTTGGGCGGAGTACTGGAGTGGGGCGCCATTGCCTTCTCCGAGTAGAAAACTACAGAACATGAAATTGAAATAAAGGAAAGGGAGGGCTTGGGGTTCAAAAATAATTCAAAAAATATTCCTGAAACATTGGTTAGGTTCAAGGCATTGTGCTCATTTCTAGTAGAATTCCATTCCTGCCTTTAATGCATTTATATGAAATTTGAGAGGCAGTGATATCAGATTTATCAAAGATAAAAAATTATTTTTAAAAGGCCTGACACTGGTAGGCAATCCAAAAATAAATGATAGAAAAATCATGAAGAAAATAAGCAATAATTTTAATATTTTATATTTATCTTCATTTATGAAATATTTTAAAATCTTAAGTGAATGGGTAATTGTGAAAACTTTTGTTTTAAATATAATGATCAAATAAGGCTTTGTATATGCATATATCAGGAAGATAGCATAGNATGAAGAAAATAAGCGATAATTTTAATATTTTATATTTATCTTCATTTATGAACTATTTTAAAATCTTAAGTGAATGGGTAATTGTGAAAACTTTTGTTTTAAATATAATGATCAAATAAGGCTTTGTATATGCATATATCAGAAAGATAGCATAGGTTAAAGTTTTAAAAATTGATTTTTATCAACTTCAGTCAACCCAAATAAAAATATAAAATACCCTCAACTGTATATCTAAAAATATGACAGATTACTATTGTTTTCAGCATTAATTATTATATTTTTCAGCAAAACAAAGTAGGAGCAGACAGGCAATTGTAGATATAAGTATATTCTTTAAAAAATATTTTTGAAGTGAGAGTTTAATTATGAGGAGATAACTAGAAGTGTTATGACCTGAATTCAAATTAATATTTGATTAAATTTCACAACACAGCATAGAGCTATAACTGGAATGAACAGTTTGATGAATTAAAATTACTTAGCAATAGATATTAAACTAAGCAACTATTAAATTGCTTATTTCTTAGGATTTAATATCAGAAGCCAGAGAATTAGTATAAATTTTCCACAAATACAAGCCTGGTAGACTTTCAGAGACTTGGGACTGTGCTGAACAACTCTTGATCACAATTTATACTAGCCATACCCTTTTAGATATATGATGATGCTTTATATACCTCTGCAAATCACTAATGGTACTGAAAACATAAGTAGTTAATGTTCCTGATCTATATTTTTAAAGGCCAAAGGGAGGAAAGTTATATTGCAATCAGTTAAGTGTTAAAAACAATAGAATAACCTTTAGCATTTGAAAATGTGAAAGAAACAAACACATGACCAACATTTGGAAGAGAATAGTTCTGAGCCAGAGGGAGGAATTTCTAGTCAGCAGATCATAATAGACATCCTTAGTGGGAGGCANTAAAAACAATAGAATAAACTTTAGCATTTGAAAATGTGAAAGAAACAAACACATGACCAACATTTGGAAGAGAATCGTTCTGAGCCAGAGGGAGGAATTTCTAGTCAGCAGATCATAATAGACATCCTTAGTGGGAGGCAAGCTTGGGAAGGAGAAAGGAGGCTGGGCTGGGGACTCAATGGTAATTTAAATCATTACATTCAAGACGCTGTGCCAGTTGCTACAAGAGTACAATCCCTTCTTCAATGTGTTTGTAAAAAAGTAGATAGGTATAAATAGGATGATGAAATGTAACAGAGAATGTGGTGAATGCCTTTACAAAACTAAAATTTATAATGTACTTTAAGATATATCTCACTCTATGGACAAATGGAAGAGATGACCAAAACCTTTAAGGAGGAAGGTACCTTTGAAATAGTCTTGGCAGAATTGGTTCAGGTGTTGGTAGTGATGAATGGGATAAAGGCCAAGAACCTAGCTGATGAATGCAGAAGTTGGTTGCTAGTTGCTTGATGAATGCGGAAGTAGACCTGAAAACTTAATCCGGGGGCTAAGTTTTGATCTTCATTCCACCGACTATCTATTGAATTATGGATAAGTCACTTAGCCCTTGTAGACCTAGTCTTCTCAGTGACACACAGAAGAAATTGAATTGCAAAATTATTACAATCATACCTATTCTAAAATACTCTAGAGAACACATTGGTTGGTTCCTGTTTTGAATGGCCTAGAATGGTAAGCTAATAAATTTCTTTTTAATCTACAGACAACAGAAGTTTGCTGAAAGTTTTCTGATCCAGGTAGTAATATGATTAAGGTTATACATTTAGATGATTAATCTACTAGAGACACATAGGATTAATTCTTGTCGGGGGATCACTTAGAATTTCTAATGTTTTCAGGTAAAAGGTAAGGAGGAGCTAACAGAAAATAAAGAAGTTGAATCCATAAGATCTGTCCTTATCATTAATTAATGCCAATAGAATAGGAAAAAGAAATGAGACCAAAAAAAGTAGATAGCTTCCAACCTTGGTATCTAAGAGAACTTTTTACCAGACCAAGCAAGGAAATCTTTATGTATAAGGACAAATGTCACAACGTGGAATGAAGTTGTTCAACTAGCAGCTGAAAATTAAATCTTTTGCTCTCAAGATATGGACTAGAAGAGGGTTTGCAAACTCAACGGCCTCCAGGGACTACTGAAGTAGTAGGCTATATTCAAAACAATAAAGCCGTGAGGAACACAACACCATGAAAAAATACGTGTCTTTCTGAAAGAGTTAGTTGCCACTCAACTTCAATAGGTTGATGCCCTTGCAATTGTAGACCCTGCTTCTCTAATTTAACCCAGAAATACATAGATGGCTTCCCTTTTAAAAATTACCAATAAGGAAACTACTCAATATAATTTATAACTGTGCATTCATGTTCAATTGCTCAGTTGTGTCCAGCTGTTTGTGATCCAATGGACTGTATCTCATCAAGCCCTTCTGCTCATAGGCTACTCCAAGCAAGAATACCAGAGTGGGTTTCCATTTCTTTCTCCAGGGGATCATCCCACCCTAGGAATCAAACCCATGTCTCCTGCATTGGCAGGCAGATTCTTTACCGCTGAGCCACCTGTGAAGCCCTAAGTAACTGTGGGGCTTAATTAAACAAAACATGACTCTAAGCCACACTGGTATATAGACTGCTAGATATGATTGGGACCACAATAGTAACTGTTTCAGAATACATATAATGATAAAAATGAAGTAAATTGTGGGAAAGGGTAGACATTTTCAAAAGAACAGTTTAAGGAGGGAAGTCTAAGAATATAATCTCAAATTATTTTTATAATAAAAATGTCAAGTAAAAGAAAATAGTGGCCCCTACTTACAGTGAAGTTGCCAGAAATGAGAAAAATATGAGAAAAATGAGAAAAATTACTCAAAGAGAATAGAAGGAAAAGAGACAAAGATGGACACAGTGTCCACCAATGGAAGGAATTTGAATTTTACACAATAGAAGAGACCCTAGTAGATCAATACAAGAAGGCAAAAGGGAAAAGGCATAAAGTATCTGCCTTATTATTTATGCATTCTCTATATTTTTTCATTTTATGCTTTCAAAAACCTGCATTGTTTCCTAACATGCCTGTTGGATTGAATAGGATGCTCAATATATCCACCTTCCATCCAAATACCTGNGAAGGCAAAAGGGAAAAGGCATAAAGTATCTGCCTTATTATTTATGCATTCTCTATATTTTTTCATTTTATGCTTTCAAAAACCTGCATTGTTTCCTAACATGCCTGTTGGATTGAATAGGATGCTCAATATATCCACCTTCCATCCAAATACCTGCAAGATGTTTACTTGTGGTAACTGACAATTATGAAATTATCATCCATTACAAGAAGACAACATGGCAACAAAGACTTGGAAGATTTAATTGTTCATTTGTATTATCAGGTGGACAAGCAAGTCCACAATCATAGCTGTATTAAAACATGTATAAGTGAAAGTGGAAAATGAGTTGTCAGTTTAGAAGATATTTTAAAGCATTCCTACCAGCCATGTTTAGATCTTCCCAGGTGGCTCAGTGGTAAAGAATCTGCCTGCCAATGCAGGAGACACAGGAGGCGTGTGTTAAATTCCTGTTTGGGGAAGATACCCTGGAAGGAGGAAGTGGCAACCCACTACAGAATTCTAGCCTTGGAAATTTCATGGACAGAGGAGCCTGCCGGGCCTCTGACCATGTAAGCATGCACACATAGCCATGCCTTATTCACTGATGCCAATAATTCATTAGACGAGCAAGTGGCGGTATCTTGGGACACTTCTCAGTCTCCACTGGTAAGAAATCAAAAGTCTGAATTGTTGAGAAGTTTTATATTTTCTTTGAAAAGGAACAGTTCCTCGAACAGATGGTTGACTGCAAGATTTTGCGACATTTCTCAAATATTCTTTGTAAACCATCAGCAGTCACATTTAATTTTGTCTGTGAGGAAGGAGCAATAAGTGGATGATGAATCAGGCATCATTAACTGTAATTTAAGATAAATCAAATTCAACAATGTCTTGAATAGCAATACTAAGATATTAGAAAAGTTTTCTTTTAAAAAGATTTTCCAAGTGTGCAAAGAACTGTCAAGGAAGTATTAGAACATGACAATAAACAATATTAAGGTGGGTGGCAAAAACTGATATATATGTGAGTGTGTGTGTATGGGTGGGTGACTTGTATTTGGAACACATTAGGCACTCAATAGGACTTCCCAGTTGCCTCAGTGGGTAAAGAATCTGCCTTCAATGCAGAAGATGCAGGAGCTGCTGGCTTGATCCCTGGGTCAGGGAGATACTCTGGAGGAGGGCACGGCAACCCACTCTAGTTTTCTTACCTAGAGAGTCTCATGGACAAAGAAATCTTACATGCTACAGTCCATAGGTTTGCAAAGAGCTGGACACGACTGAAGCAACTAAGCACCCAGAGACACAGGCACTCAATAAGTACTGCTGCTGCATAATTTTTCTACTCTTGCACTCAACATTTGTCCTGAATATCTTCTGACAGTCATCTATAGATCCCAAGAGACCTACCTGCCAACTCTTCTTCCTTGTTTTTCCTACCATTCTTGTAGACTCAATAACCATGTTGTTTTCCTTGACTGGTCTATTATTGATTGATTTCTTACAACTGTTTTCCCTCACCCCACCCACCGCTTATAAAAAATGCACAATTTTCCTTCATGCTTTAATAAGCTTTTTATTCTAATTATCTGATGCTACTTATTAAATACCACCCCCAAATTAGTGTTCTAAACAACAACTGTAATATCTTGCTCTTCATGAGTCAGGAATTCAGACAGGGCTCAGGCAGGGAGACTTGTATCTGTTCAAAGAAGTCCTGATATCCAAAGGTACTGGAAACTTTGGGGCTGGACTCATTTGGGAGTTGTCTTTGCTCCCGACTGATACTGGTCATAACTCAAAGCCAGGGCTTAGTTGAAACTTTATGTCATTTCTATTTATTTCCATATAGAAATAATGAGCTTCTTATTACAAGGTGGATAGGATCTGAGAGTGTCTGGAGAACAAGAGTTCAAGAGATGCAGGAAGAAGCTGCATGACTTTTTAGGACCTAGCCTTAGGAGTCACAGGCTATAACTTCCACTGTCTTCCATTCAGTGTACAAGTCACAACCCAGATTCAAAGGTAGGGACATAATAGGTGGATGCATCAAACTTCTTGTGGTTTTTTTAAATCTACCATTTCAAATTACCAAATTTTCTAGACAAGTCATGAAAAATTCCATGGGAGTGTTTGTGAGTCAATAATAAGTTAGTAAAAAGGCATCTGAAGAGAAGAAAATGATGTACGGAAGAGAGCACGTGATCATGGATGCACGTGAGTTTGTGAGTTTGTAATAGTCAATTGTCACTGAATCATACTGTATAAAATATGGGCAAGCAGTAGATTTTAAGGGGCCATTTATGCCATATTAAGAAGTTGTTACAAGACACTATAAGTAATCGCAATAACTGAAGAACATTAAGCATGGGAAAAACCTGCTCCTCACTACATATTAGCCCTACTTCTCTGGCAGAACTCTGAAGAACAAATTCATTATGGGATGAGAATACAGATAAAATGACTTAGCTTGAAAACAACTGCAGTGGTTCAAAGGACCATGAAATCAGCCTGATCTTTTTTTAAAAAGGGGAGAATCAGAACAAGAGAAACTGAGGAAGTTGAATTTAGACAGTTTAAAAATCAGTGAATTATTCTGATGAAGTTGGCCAAAGTGAAGGAACACTTTACAGACCACCATCAATAGCTGGATAGTTGATGATTATTGCCCTATTTATCCAAAGTACTGATGATGAACAATTATTTTCATAATATATTTAAAACATCTCTGAACTCATAGACGTATCAATCTTTTTTTGGATAAGTCAATAATATTGATCTGCTCAACCACTTGAGGCTTTCTTTATTTAACTAATTATGTAGAAACTGATGGCCATGTACAGATTAGTTAATAATGAAGAGAAGTGGTGTCTATAAAAGTATTTAAAATGATCCATAGGCAGCTTTTATATCCATTAATGCCAGCAAATGTCCAGTATCATTCAGGTCTTGAACTTAAACTTACTGAAACCATAACAAATAAAATAACTTAATCCATGCTATCTACTAAGATTTATTATCTATTTTGTCATGCTGGCCTGTGTTCAGGCACATTGAGAAGTGAGAAACTAATTTTTTGTTGCTATATTCTTTTAGAAATCTGCTCTCGAGTATGGTTGGATTCAGTACCACTTTAAAATGGAAAGGTTGTGGCCTTGAATAGAAAAAGAGGGTTGTTTTTAGAATAAGAAAGTGAAATTGAGACATAAGCTATACTTTAACATCAGATAATTATGACAAACAGGAAATCTATGAGTTGTTTTCACATATATTAATTTTTACAGGCTTTCCATGTGGCATAGTGGTAAAGCATCTGCCTGCCAATGCAGGATATGCAGGATATGTAGGTTCAATCCCTGGCTTGGGAAAATCCTTTGGAATAGGACACAGAAACACATTCCAGTATTCTTGCCTAGAAAATCCCTTTGACAGAGGAGCCTGGTGGTCTGCAGTAAATGGGATTGTAAAGAGTCAGACATGACAGAGCACAACAAAATTATTACAGCAAAAATGCTGAATTAAACATCCTTACATATAAAACATGCTCACTGGTCCTATGCTTATCAGTTGTTTTTCCTTAGGGATGAAAATGAAAGAACCTTTAATTCTTAAGTTAATACCTTGAAAAAGGTGCTTATCATGGAATGTTCAGGTAGGATTTTTATCATGTTGCTTCTAGCCAAGTGCAGCATGAGCTGTTGTTGCAAACATGAACAAAAATCTATTGGCAGCAAGGGTTCTGGCTGCTTGATTGGTTTATATAAAGCAAGAAACCATAAAAACATCTACTTAAAGCAACATTATTTGCTCTACTATTAGATATGGCTAGAAAATCAGATCATGCCTAGAAGTAGGAGGGCTTCCTGGGTGGCTCAGAGATTAAAGCATCTGCCTGCAATGCGGGAGACCTGGGTTTGATCCCTGGGTCGGGAAGATCCCCTGAAGAAGGAAATGGCAACCCCCTTCAGTATTCTTGCCTGAGGAAGCTATATCTGTTTTCTTAATAATAAAGCTGTTCTGTATTCACTGTTTTTACTTTTAGATTTTACTATTACTCAGTTATGGTGGGGCCAACAGATCAGGAGATAGGGTTTTTTGCTCACAGTGTTCAAGAGGTGGAAGTATGCCATAGATGGAGGGGCTATCTGAGGAAGCAACAAGTTCAGTAAGGAGGCAGAGAGAACAGGAGATAAGAAGAAGGCAGGGACAAAGCATTCCCTGGTGGTTTTTCTGAAAAGGAATGGACAAAAGCAGAGTAAGCAAGTTTAGGATTGGCTATTCTGGATCATTTCAGTGGGGTCCAGGTTGCAGCAGCTTTTTGACTGTCTGGCGCCTGGTCCCACATGATTAAAGGCAGAGGAATATTGGACTATAAGAGTGCTGTGAGAGGCTGATACAAGAGGTGGATGGAGCATGGGCTCTGGGTTGGCTAGTTTGTATATGAAAGGCACATTTGTACGAATGATTTTATTGTCTTTAAGAACTGGTTAGCCCTGGGAGGAGCAGTCTGTCTAGGATCAGAAAGGCTCCAATTATCAAATTTTCAGAAATATCAAAAATAAAAAGCCAAGATTAATACATTCTTCAATTCCAAAGCCTCCATCTTTATTCACCCCCAAATGAAAAAAAAAAAAAAAAGACAAACCTGTTTTTATTTAGAACAAGCCCCAACTGGTTAATCTCATTAACAGCCTGAAAACCCCTGGGCTGATGCTATTCTTGTCGCTAAAGTTGAGAGAAAGGAGAAACTAGAAAATGCATAATTGTCAGTTGCTTGTGTTTTCAAAAAACTTTAAAACATGTCATGAATTCAAAAAATAATGTTTACTGTAAAGGAGTTTTTTTTTTTCTTGATTATCTAGTGGGGTGAGTATAAACTAGGGTCGGGACTTCTCTGGTTGTCCAGTGGCTAAGACTCTGTGCTGCCAGTTTAGGGGGTCTGGGTTCGATTCCTGGTTGGGGAACTAGAATTCACATACCTCAGCAAGAATCTGTAAGCCACAACTTCTTAGCATACCACAAAGTAGACCTGGCACAGCCAAGTAAATTAATTAACTAATTAAAATAAATATTTAAAAATACCTTAAAAAAGTATATAAGCTAAAATCTAAAATCATCTGGGAGAATGAGCATTTAGAAGAAAATTCAGTGTGCCCATCTTCCTTCAGAGTAACATAACATATACAGAAGAGGAAAATCCACTTCACTCTGAAGCCTTATTATATTTCTATTTAGAAGACTATGTGATTTGTTTCTTTCTTTGATGGTGTGTGTCCAAAAATACAGAATAATCTACTGATTTACAACTTCAGGGTAAAATAAACCATCAGTAGCTTGAATGTTTGGGACCCACTACAAATTCATACCCTGAAACCTAATATGCACTGTGATGGTGTTTAAAGGTGGTGCTTTTGCAAAGTGCTTAGGTCATAAGGGCAGAGTCGTCAGCAAAACTCTTCAACTCTTCTACCAGTTGAGGCTATGGCAAAAGGAATGAAGCACGGTTAGGAAGGAGCTTTCAGTAGATACTGTCTCTGCCAGTGACGATCTTGGACTTCTCAGCCAACAGAATTGTGAGGAATAAGTGTTTATTATTTCTAAATCACCCACTCTATAGAATTTCTCTTAGCAGTCCACAAAGAATAAAAGAAGATCCTAAATTTGATGTTTAGATTGGAATTTTAGGATTCTTCTGTGTATTTTGAAAATTCTTTGGGCTTTTTCTACAATTATCTTCAAAGATTTTGAAGATGAATTTTATATGTATCTAATCAACTTTCTCTTTTTGGTATTCTTGCCAAGAATGAAGTAATTCATTTCTTTCAATCTTAAGCTCTATTGTAGTATTTTTAATACACAAAACTATATATAATTTTTTAGTTTGGACATACAAATATACTTAATACAATTCCAAAGCCACAATCCATTATTTTCAGAAGTTTCCTTGTGTCCCTTCATTATTTATTTTCTGGTAAGAAAAATTAATGTGAAATCTTCCCTCCTAACACATTTTGAAGTGTATAATACCATATTGTTAATCATAAGCACCGTCTTCTACAAGTCATCCACTGTACCTCTTGAGTGAACTATATTTCATATCAAGAATATGGTTTCTGTCTTTAGATGAACCAAAATGTCCATAAGCATCCAGCTACTCACCAACTGTCTGCTGAATTTCAAATTATATCAATTTTTAGGCTTAGCTATTGTAGTCATAACATGATCAATGCTCACTGTAAGATCTATAATTATCCCTGTAAACCTTGAAGACTAATTTTAAACACACATTTCAATTTGGTTGTTCCTGAGATAAGATCATGGCATCCGGTCCTATCACTTCATGGGAACTAGACGGGGAAACAGTGGTAACAGTGTCAGACTTTATTTTTTGAGCTCCAAAATCACTGCAGATGGTGACTGCAGCCATGAAATTAAAAGATGCTTACTCCTTGGAAGAAAAGTTATGACCAACCTAGATAGCATATTCAAAAGCAGAGACATTACTTTGCTGACTAAGGTCCATCTAGTCAAGGCTATGGTTTTTCCTGTGGTCATGTATGGATGTGAGAGTTGGACTGTGAAGAAGGCTGAGCTCCAAAGAATTGATGCTTTTGAACTGTGGTGTTGGAGAAGACTCTTGAGAGTCCCTTGGACTGCAAGGAGATCCAACCAGTCCATTCTGAAGATCAACTCTGGGATTTCTTAGGAAGGAATGATGCTAAAGCTGAAACTCCGGTACTTTGGCCACCTCATGCGAAGAGTTGACTCACTGGAAAATTCTCTGATGCTGGGAGGGATTGGGGGCAGGAGGAGAAGGGGACGACCGAGGATGAGATGGCTGGATGGCATCACGGATTTGATGGACGTGAGTCTGAGTGAACTCCGGGAGATGGTGATGGACAGGGAGGCCTGGCATGCTGCAATTCATGGGATTGCAAAGAGTCAGACACAACTGAGCAACTGAGCTGAACTGAACTGAATGAACTGAACTAAGAATAGTAAGATATAACCATCGGGTTTTCAAATCATGAACATACATCTTAATAGTGCACAATTACAGCCTAATCCTGCAGTCAATTAATAAATTGGTTGAAATAGCAGTTTGATTAAAATCTAAGATGTGCTAATTCACTTTTCTAGTGCTCTTTAATTAAAGCTTTAATAGAATCTGCAATTACCTGCAAATTTTTTATTGGTCTTAAATATTTGTGCTTCTACCCTTAACTTTCAAAACTCCTTCAACTCACCAAGGCATAAGAATAACCACTCTAAGAAATTAAGTTAAAGCATAAAGGAAAAAAAAACACTTTTTCTTTAATCAGGTGAACAAGTACTACATGTCTTTAAAATGTTTGTGGAAATTTAAGCGGCAAATGGATATTTTTCCTATAAATTATGGTATGTTTTCTGTTGTTTTTGCTATTGTAGAAAACATTGGTTTCGGTGAATGAAGCAACATTCTGTGGACATTTTCCATGAAAACTATTTTGACCTTAATTCAATTTTAATATAGAATACTTAACATGCAAATTTATGCCTTCTATGCTAATTTTTAATTTTATTAAAAATACTTTATTTCACTTTGTTCACAGCTACTGTTTTTGAGCCTTTTTTCTGTATAAGGCTTTGTTCAAAGTGCTTTACATACACTCTGTCATTTATTAGTCTAATAACTGAACTCAGTAGATGCTGTTGTCATCCAATTTTAAAGAGAAGAGAATTAAGAATTACAGATTTAGGTAAGTAGTCAAAGTTACATGCATGTAAATAGCAGAATTACAACTGAATGCCAGGTGTGTCTGATTCTGAAATTTGTCATCTTAACTATAGTAAGATTGTCTCAGTTGTTTGAATTTATTGATGTTTTATTAACTATACCCACATTTGTATGTATATTAGTAAAAGCGCTCATGTTAAAAATCTCTGGTGTGTGATATATTTCTGGCAAACTCCCAAATACAAAGACTAATTTATTGATTACTTATTTTAGATGGAAATATAAATAATGTCTTGATAATGTTTTGTGGTGAATCTTGCCTTCACATTGAAAGCTTCACTTTGAAATTAAAAAGAAACAAAAACTCAAATCTTTCTTCAAAACAAATGATCAAGTACAGCACAGGTCTCAGTCTGAGACTTTCTTTTTAAATAAGTAAATATCTACACATTGAAAAAAACTTGCAGCAAAATACCCACCCCAGATTTGCTTGACATCCAAAAGTAAATCCCCTCCCACCTATGCTCAAGTGTTCTNGTTCTCCTCTAGGAGTTTTATAGTTTCTGGTGTTACATTTAGATCTTTAATCCATTTTGAGTTTATTTTTGTGTATGGTATTAGAAAGTGTTCTAGTTTCGTTCTTTAAAGGAAATCTTACACAGTAAGGAGCTGGGTTGGAGTTAACAGAATTTACCACTTTGTATTATATACCTTTTCATTGAGAGATGAGAGTCTGGAAACTAGTTTTGATAAGAACTTTGTAATTATTGATATCTATTATAGTTTGTTCTTAATTTTATCTTCCTAGAAAAATTACCTAAGTTGCCTATTTTCAGTATTATCTAATAATGGAACAGGAAAGTGTTTTTAGGTTCTCACCAGTACTGCTACAGTAAATATAGTTTTTGCATAGCTCTTTATATATGTGAACAAGATTTCTCTAAGATCGATCTCTAATTTTCCTAGTGGAAATTCTGTGGCTTTAGGTATTTGCATTTCTTTCTATTAAGAGATACTGTCAAGTTGTGTTCCAAAAAAGCTAAAGTTAATTATTTTCAGCAAAGACATATGATACTCAATTTACATACCCACATTAACACTATCTGATCAAACTATCGATTTTACCAAACTGGTAAGAGAAAAATGCTGATTTGCTTGACATGTTATAGATAATTTCTCTAATTCTTTTCTGCATTTTCCTGGAAAAGTTGAGCATCTTTCTTATGGTGCTCATTTATTTGTTGTCTTCTGTGATATATTTGTTAATATCCTTCATCATTTTTTTCCTATTGATTTCCAGTACTATTACATAAAAGTGGATTTCTTGTTCATGTATCTAAGAGATGGATCTACTAAAGGCTCCTGTTGAGTTTAACTTTATTCCACCTGTGCCAGTCTGGAGCTTTCATTGGGTGACAGCAGTTACTTAAAATAATTACTTTTCATGAAGAAATAGAAGCTTTCACCAGAGAGGTGAGTGGAAATACAGGGTTTCCTTAAGAGTTAGTATACTTTAACTTCTATCCTTATTCTACTGCCCAGCCAAAAATCAATAGGATAGCAAAGTGTACTCTTTTTATGGATGTCAAGGGGAGAAAAGATAAATATTTGTGAATAGAAATCTAATCTACTCAATTCTAGGAAAAATTCACTCTAGCTTGAGCCCTCCTAGGACATAGTCATGATGCAGAATTTATTGAGAATCATTGCTATACATGTATTAGTACCTACTCAACAATCATAATGTATGTTCCACTACTTATATCGTATATACTGTTGTATTTAAGATGATCCATGTTTATAAAAGTAATAACTAATAAATATTTTAACAGATAATCTGTGATTAACAAAATATAAATTAAAATAATAGGCTATGACAAATGTTGTTGGATAAGTATTAAATTAGAATTCATATTTCTTGATGGTGAAAATATATACAGAGTGATAGTGACTGGGCTTTGACTTATAAATCTGAAGTTGTACATGCCCTATAATAAAGTGACTTCCCTTATTTTTCTGGAAGAGATTATATGACAAGGGGAATTTTCTGTTTCTTCAAGATTTGGAAAACTTAGCCACATAACCTTTAGGGACTAACATATATTTTCAATTTTTTCTATGGTTATTATGCTACACAGATTTTTTTTTAGTATCAATTTATATAGTTTTTATTTTTCTAATAAGTAGTAATATTAACTTTAGGAATTCTTTTGATATTTATATTTTCTCTGTGGATCCCTCTTTGCTTTCCAGCACTGCTCTGATCTTTTACAACTTTTTAGATCTATACTTTCCAGGGATGCTGTTGGATGTGAGATGATCTATGTGCCAATTTTACCAACCTGTTTTCCTGTGTGCATTACAATAATGATCCTACACAGACAGATAACCTATGAAACACAAATTTTCTCTGACATGCCATGAATTCAGACTTTCACATTAAGTATGCATACCTTGAATTCCTCACAACTCAGAGGGCAAAACCAAGAAAATGGTTTCCAAACAAATATAGTAACCTCCAATGAGCCTTGTTATAGCTCTTTAATACGTTTATGTCATAGACAATCTCATTGATCTACCACCTTAGCATAGAAAATCTCTGATTTGGTATCTTTTAAAACNTGTCAAGGGGAGAAAAGATAAATATTTGTGAATAGAAATCTAATCTACTCAATTCTAGGAAAAATTCACTCTAGCTTGAGCCCTCCTAGGACATAGTCATGATGCAGAATTTATTGAGAATCATTGCTATACATGTATTAGTACCTACTCAACAATCATAATGTATGTTCCACTACTTATATCATATATACTGTTGTATTTAAGATGATCCATGTTTATAAAAGTAATAACTAATAAATATTTTAACAGATAATCTGTGATTAACAAAATATAAATTAAAATAATAGGCTATGACAAATGTTGTTGGATAAGTATTAAATTAGAATTCATATTTCTTGATGGTGAAAATATATANTTAAGATGATCCATGTTTATAAAAGTAATAACTAATAAATATTTTAACAGATAATCTGTGATTAACAAAATATAAATTAAAATAATAGGCTATGACAAATGTTGTTGGATAAGTATTAAATTAGAATTCATATTTCTTGATGGTGAAAATATATACAGAGTGATAGTGACTGGGCTTTGACTTATAAATCTGAAGTTGTACATGCCCTATAATAAAGTGACTTCCCTTATTTTTCTGGAAGAGATTATATGACAAGGGGAATTTTCTGTTTCTTCAAGATTTGGAAAACTTAGCCACATAACCTTTAGGGACTAACATATATTTTCAATTTTTTCTATGGTTATTATGCTACACAGATTTTTTTTTAGTATCAATTTATATAGTTTTTATTTTTCTAATAAGTAGTAATATTAACTTTAGGAATTCTTTTGATATTTATATTTTCTCTGTGGATCCCTCTTTGCTTTCCAGCACTGCTCTGATCTTTTACAACTTTTTAGATCTATACTTTCCAGGGATGCTGTTGGATGTGAGATGATCTATGTGCCAATTTTACCAACCTGTTTTCCTGTGTGCATTACAATAATGATCCTACACAGACAGATAACCTATGAAACACAAATTTTCTCTGACATGCCATGAATTCAGACTTTCACATTAAGTATGCATACCTTGAATTCCTCACAACTCAGAGGGCAAAACCAAGAAAATGGTTTCCAAACAAATATAGTAACCTCCAATGAGCCTTGTTATAGCTCTTTAATACGTTTATGTCATAGACAATCTCATTGATCTACCACCTTAGCATAGAAAATCTCTGATTTGGTATCTTTTAAAACATTCTTTCAGCTATTATTTGGTAAAATACTGAAGCAGGTGCTGATGCCATCATTTCTTCCTCAGTTTTCCCTAGAATATATATTTTGTGATTTACTGTTTTAGTTTGAAGAACATTCCTCTTGTTCACACAACTCAAGGTATGTGGCCACTACCAAGTGACGTGGGATATAAAAATCCAGTTATCTGGTCAATTCAGAAAATATTCTCAATGCTGAGATTCTTACTGGACAAACTAAAATCACTGCATTCTGTATAATTAAAGCTTATTTGATAATTATTTTTACACATCCCTTTTTTAAAACATGTGCTTTAGTAAATGTTCTCATGGATTAGTTGCAATGTGCTGGAGGGATTTTATAAACAGTGTATTTTTTTTCAATGTAGGTCAAACTATCTGGAGTTTGGAGTCTCTTTTTTTTCTAGAATAGATAATTTGGGTTCTATTTTATAATTTTGACTGAAATTAGAAAGCTAAAGATAATAAATGAGAAAGTTGGATGGTTGAACAATTCCAAATTAGAAATATCTGAGGAGAAGGCAATGGCACCCCACTCCAGTACTCTTACCTTGAGAATCCCACGGACGGAAGAGCCTGGTAGGCTGCAGTCCATAGGGTCGCTAAGATTCGGACACGACTGAGTGACTTCACTTTCACTCTTCACTTCCATGCATTGGAGAAAGAAATGGCAACCCACTCCACTGTTCTTGCCTGGAGAATCCCAGCCAGGGGGGAGCCTGATGGGCTGCCATCTATGAGGTCTCACAGAGTCGGACACAACTGAAGCGACTTAGCAGCAGCAGCAGCAGCAGCAGCAGCAGCAGCAGCAGCAGCAGCAGCAGCAGCAGCAGCAGCAGAGGTACTTGAACAACTCATAGAGTTAGCTCTTCCAATGAATTTGTTCTTGCCCACAAAAACTAATAGAAATATGACTAATTAAAAAAATTTAAGATGAAATTAGTGGCAAAACAATGATCACAACAAGCCTGCAATACCCAAACCATCCTTATTAAGAACCAATGATTCATCCAAAAATCTTTCTAAATTTCTTAGTATTTAAATATATATTATGACTGCCATAAATAGCTTAGTCTAAAGTCAATCAGTAAGAAGGTAAGTAAAGAGTCAGAACTTTGATTTACTTAAGTATCTTTCAGAATATTCACTGAGTGAATGCCAATGCCAACCAAAGATAATAAATTAGCTTGCTGTCTAATACATTTCAAAAAGGACATGTGATACATATTTTAATGTAACCTCCACATGTTGTTTTTTATAAATAGGCAAAAATCTCAGTTTCAAATTCACACTTTATATATATATATCAAAATTAAAAGGACATAGTGAGATTTTAACATATTTGAACACATTTGGAGGTCTCAAGCTGCAATCTTGTTTTAAAACTTCTTTGTAAGAACAAAACTGCTATTGAAAATGATAATTACATTTCTCAAATGGCAATATAATTCCAAGCATTAAAAAAAATTCAACACATTTCCCACTCATTATTTGTGTTCAAGGCATAGTGTTGTTCATATTCTAATTTGTCATTATAATGCACGTTCTAATTATCTCAATTCTAAATCATTAACAATTAGAAGATCAAAGTTTTAAATGATAGTAGCAATGAATTAGTCACCAAGAATAGTAAGAAAAATGAATCCTTTATAAGAAAAAAATATACTGTTTTCAAATGATATTTGTCTTATTTAATGAATTTTACTTTATAGTACCTTGAAAATATAATTTTCAGTAATTTTAGAATTGAAAGATCTAGTTATTGAAAGATCAACTAATTAACAAGATAATATTTCAAAAGCTTCTATTCCTGCTAATAACTTTAAAATATTAATATATTTAAACTTTAAAGTATTAATATATTTTTGCTGCCTACATACCATAGAACAGCTTACAATTTTCTAAATTACCAGTGAGGTCTGGCAAATAATCTGCAAGGTTTAACAAAACAGAACTCACCAAAGTGCATTGTCTCTTTCTATGCAATGAGTTGATCATAAGAGCTCAAAATAAAAGGGAAATTTAAGTAAATATCAATTATAAGACCAGAATAAATCCCATTTCAACATGTAAACGTGATCAAATGACCATGCTCTTAGGTAGCTAATATCTAAGTTCTCTAGGTACATGACAATCTTTCAAGATAATAGAGCAAGTTCTTTTGAAGATGGTGTGACAATTTGAGAATGGAAAGTAAATATATATTTGAAGTTCACTGAAGTAGTTTTTTGAATAATTGTTGAAAGTCAATTTCAAATTCAGAGAATGTAAACTCAGAGGTTTTATGTACAGCAGTGGAAATAAAGAGCTAATTTCAATGCTGATATAGAAATGGGTATATTTTTATAAGACAGAAATCTACACAATAATAATATGAGAGGCAATTTAAAATTGGGACAGATAAAAAGTGGTCTGTGGTTTACTGTGAAGTTTTAACTTAATTAACAGGAAACAATGGCACTTAGACAACAAACAAATGCTCATGAGTTTAAAGATGGTTTACCATCTAAAACACTGCTGTTGCTGTCTGTGTAATAACATTCAAGAGAAAAAGTAAGTAATTTAAAGTAGTTATAAAAATGTGCTTGTATTAAAACCGACTTTTTCCAAGGAAAAAAAAAAGGGGGGGGGGAAAGATTGATTAAATGAGAGATTTCCAGTAAAAGACTGAGTTAGTTGAAGATTATCAGGAAGGTGTCAGATTTATATAAACAATAGAGTCTTAAATTGTTATAAGCGCTTTTGGTGTTATTTTTGTTGTAGATGTAATAGAGAATATAAAGGATGAGTTGAAGGGAAAAACAATTCTCAGAGGAAGAAACAAACAAGAACAAACAAATCCCAAAATAGAAACTGGAGGAAAATAGACGTGCCATACCAAAAAAACAGTAACATTGCAAAATAGCCGCACTTTATTTTTCAAGGTGCAACTCTAGACTGGAGAATTGGAAGATAAAATCAGGATTATAAATTCCTCAGTGTACAAGTATAAAATGCATTGATACTTAAATGGGCTAAATCTCAAATCTAAAGCATACTTTAAAAAAAGGCACTACATTACTCTAAGAAATAAAATTCAAAGTTAAGTTAGATGAGGAATTTCGGGAAATGGATGAACCTTATTTTGATGAGACCAGGAAGAAATGAGAAATAATAGTATTGTGGTTATGTATGACTGCCTTCCAAAGAGAACAAATGAATTGGTGATTTTTTTCTAATAAAATTTATAGAAATAATTCAGTGGGAAACAGTAATAGTGGTGGTAAGTAATACAGAGATGTAAAGAATGTTTCACTTTTCTAAGTTCAAATTTCCATGAAGCCTTAATTTGCCTCGCTGACCTCTAAGAAGATAGAGGAATGCAGAAGCAATGCTTTTTGAGACTTTTTCCATATCAAAAGGAGGAAACAGTTCATAAATGGAAAATGGTAAAAAAAAAAAAAAAGCTGTGGTAGGAAATGAGCATATTGTTCCTGATGTATAATACTGAAAGATAGGAATAAAACACATAGCTACATGCTAACTAAAAACTGAGTTGTTTCCTCCTTCCTGATTTTCTAGTAATAAGACAATAAAGTGTGATTATCTGTTGATATCTCCTCTTTCCAGGCAGATGTCAAAGCTTTCAAAGTCAGTAATAATTGTTATGCATCTTCATATCTTTAATATATAGCACAATATTTATTGTTTGGGAATTTGATACAGTTGCTTCTCATTGATGGATTTCTTATTTGCAAATTTGCCTACTGACTAAAATGCATTAGTAACCTCAAAATCAATACCATTCTGCTTTTGCAACAATTTAAAAGCATGCAAATGTACAAAGAGGTAAGAAATATGAGTTACTCAGAAAATAAAAACCAAAACAGATCCTGGAAGAAAATAGGTGTGCCATATTTTAAAAAAAAATAAAAATAGCATTGTGAAATAATTGTTTCCCATCATAGGTGGAACAGAGAGAAGGTTGTTTTGGCTCTTATACATAAGCAAGTGTATGTTTTGTGGGCTATTTAATATCATGTTTTTCATAATTTTTGGCTTTCTGTTGGTGATATTGTTGTTTAAAATGGCACCCAAGCAGTGTTTATATGCTATATGTGTTCTCAATTACCAAAGAAAGCTTTACTGAGACAGTACATGTTTTAAAGAAACTTGGTTCTGGCATGTATTATAGTAAAGTTGACAGTGAGTTCAATGTCAATGAATAAGTTGTTTATGGACAACTTATTTTATATCTATATAAGTTGTCCATAAATAAAACACATAAAACAAGGTTGAAGTGAAGTCATTCAGTCGTGTCTGACTCTTTGCAACCCCATGGACTGTAGCCTATCAGGCTCCTCTGTCCATGGGATTTTCCAGGCAAGAGTGCTGGAGTGGATTGCCATTTCCTTCTCCAGGGGATCTTCCTGACCCAGGAATCGAATCTGGGTCTCCTGCATTGCAGACAGACGCTTTACCGTCTGAGCCACTGGAGAAGCCCAAAACAAGCAAAAATGTGACCAAGGCTTGCAGGAAATCTAACCCTATGTTTCTTATAGGAGCAATGATTCAGGATTCAATTCAGTGTTTGGAGCAACTTTATAGAACATAGTGGATCAGTTCAGTTCAGTTCAGTCGCTCAGGGTACAAAGAATCAAATATGTATGTTTGTTTTGGATAAGTTATTTCAAAGATGCATCTGTCACCCAGAACACTAGTTAGACTTACTTTCTTATAAATGACAATTTTATTTATTTTCAGAAAATACAGCTAATCTACAATAAAATGGGTTCTAGTTTTTTTAGATATTTAACAGCCAAAGTTTCCGGATTTAATTTAGGCATCTACTGGTCTCATTCCAACTGAAAGGCTATGACTTGCACTGTCTCTAACTTTTAAAATTTTGCCCTCTACTATAAATAATTACCTCAGGAGATTGATATAAGGCACAAAGAGCTAACGTAAAGGAAAATATTTTCTAAACTCTAAAATGCTAAACATTATTATTCTTTGATTATGTCAGTTGTCTCTACTGAGACAAATTAAACTTAACTATTACTAGCATAAACATTTTCAGTTCAGTTCAGTTCATTTCAGTTCAGTTGCTCAGTTGTGTCCGTCTCTTTGCGACCCCATCAGTCGCAGCACGCCAGGCCTCCCTGTCCATCACCAACTCCCGGAGTGCACTCAGACTCATGCCCATCGAGTCAGTGATGCCATCCAGCCATCTCATCTTCTGCCGTCCCCTTCTCCTCCTGCCCTCAATCCCTCCCAGCATCAGAGTCTTTTCCAATGAGTCAACTCTTCACATGAGATGGCCAAAATACTGGAGTTTCAGCTTTAGCATCATTCCTTCTAAAGAAATCCCAGGGCAGATGTCCTTCAGAATGGACTGGTTGGATCTCCTTGCAGTCCAAGGGACTCTCAAGAGTCTTCTCCAACACCACAGTTCAAAAGCATCAATTCTTCAGTGCTCAGCTTTCTTCACAGTCCAACTCTAGCATCCATACATGACCACAGGAAAAATCATAGCCTTGACTAGACGAACCTTTGTTGGCAAAGTAATGTCTGCTTTTGAATATGCTGTCTAGGTTGGTCATATCTTTTCTTCCAAGAAGTAACATTTTACTCCTTTAAAATAATGACTCAGCAACTGGAATGGGGCAGAAGAAGCCTGCAGCTGTTTAGTGTGCAGGCATTAGTGCGCAGGTGTCAGTGCTCCCCCGCTACCAGGGGTCAGCACCGCCAAGTTCACTGAGGCCATCACCCTGGGTTGCTTTCTGTGGGACCTGGCCCCTGTTGGGGTATGGGAGAGGGAGCTGAGGAACCTGAGGGCCGGCTGAGTCCTGGGCACTTTGCTT
>SJYW01014578.1:114477-140991 GCA_006410735.1 Raphicerus campestris
AAAAAATAAAAATAGCATTGTGAAATAATTGTTTCCCATCATAGGTGGAACAGAGAGAAGGTTGTTTTGGCTCTTATACATAAGCAAGTGTATGTTTTGTGGGCTATTTAATATCATGTTTTTCATAATTTTTGGCTTTCTGTTGGTGATATTGTTGTTTAAAATGGCACCCAAGCAGTGTTTATATGCTATATGTGTTCTCAATTACCAAAGATGTGCTTTACTGAGACAGTACATGTTTTAAAGAAACTTGGTTCTGGCATGTATTATAGTAAAGTTGACAGTGAGTTCAATGTCAATGAATAAGTTGTTTATGGACAACTTATTTTATATCTATATAAGTTGTCCATAAATAAAACACATAAAACAAGGTTGAAGTGAAGTCATTCAGTCGTGTCTGATTCTTTGCAACCCCATGGACTGTAGCCTATCAGGCTCCTCTGTCCATGGGATTTTCCAGGCAAGAGTGCTGGAGTGGATTGCCATTTCCTTCTCCAGGGGATCTTCCTGACCCAGGAATCGAATCTGGGTCTCCTGCATTGCAGACAGACGCTTTACCATCTGAGCCACTGGAGAAGCCCAAAACAAGCAAAAATGTGACCAAGGCTTGCAGGAATCTAACCCTATGTTTCTTATAGGAGCAATGATTCAGGATTCAATTCAGTGTTTGGAGCAACTTTATAGAACATAGTGGATCAGTTCAGTTCAGTTCAGTCGCTCAGGGTACAAAGAATCAAATATGTATGTTTGTTTTGGATAAGTTATTTCAAAGATGCATCTGTCACCCAGAACACTAGTTAGACTTACTTTCTTATAAATGACAATTTTATTTATTTTCAGAAAATACAGCTAATCTACAATAAAATGGGTTCTAGTTTTTTTAGATATTTAACAGCCAAAGTTTCCGGATTTAATTTAGGCATCTACTGGTCTCATTCCAACTGAAAGGCTATGACTTGCACTGTCTCTAACTTTTAAAATTTTGCCCTCTACTATAAATAATTACCTCAGGAGATTGATATAAGGCACAAAGAGCTAACGTAAAGGAAAATATTTTCTAAACTCTAAAATGCTAAACATTATTATTCTTTGATTATGTCAGTTGTCTCTACTGAGACAAATTAAACTTAACTATTACTAGCATAAACATTTTCAGTTCAGTTCAGTTCATTTCAGTTCAGTTGCTCAGTTGTGTCCGTCTCTTTGCGACCCCATCAGTCGCAGCACGCCAGGCCTCCCTGTCCATCACCAACTCCCGGAGTGCACTCAGACTCATGCCCATCGAGTCAGTGATGCCATCCAGCCATCTCATCTTCTGCCGTCCCCTTCTCCTCCTGCCCTCAATCCCTCCCAGCATCAGAGTCTTTTCCAATGAGTCAACTCTTCACATGAGATGGCCAAAATACTGGAGTTTCAGCTTTAGCATCATTCCTTCTAAAGAAATCCCAGGGCAGATGTCCTTCAGAATGGACTGGTTGGATCTCCTTGCAGTCCAAGGGACTCTCAAGAGTCTTCTCCAACACCACAGTTCAAAAGCATCAATTCTTCAGTGCTCAGCTTTCTTCACAGTCCAACTCTAGCATCCATACATGACCACAGGAAAAATCATAGCCTTGACTAGACGAACCTTTGTTGGCAAAGTAATGTCTGCTTTTGAATATGCTGTCTAGGTTGGTCATATCTTTTCTTCCAAGAAGTAACATTTTACTCCTTTAAAATAATGACTCAGCAACTGGAATGGGGCAGAAGAAGCCTGCAGCTGTTTAGTGTGCAGGCATTAGTGCGCAGGTGTCAGTGCTCCCCCGCTACCAGGGGTCAGCACCGCCAAGTTCACTGAGGCCATCACCCTGGGTTGCTTTCTGTGGGACCTGGCCCCTGTTGGGGTATGGGAGAGGGAGCTGAGGAACCTGAGGGCCGGCTGAGTCCTGGGCACTTTGCTTCTTCAGTGACAATGGCTGGGCGCAATTGTCTAGGGCCCTGGCCCAGAGGTTTTGGCTAGCTGTAATATGCCTCTTCAGCGGGGCTTGAGCACTTACCAGAGGACCCAGGCTGGCTACTGAATGAGTGCTCCCAGGCAAGGTGACCATCCTGCACAGGAACCCTCTCTCAGCCAGGGCCTAAACTTACAGGGTTGAAAATCAACCACTGGAACCTTGAACAAGTAAAATGAGAAGTAATATCACTTAGCTACAGGATTTAAGTGTTAAAAGCCGCAAAGACCCATGGAGATAGAATTTGATGCTTCCCCTTCCCTTGCTATATTTAACTCTCAATCTATGACCTTTAAGAATATTGCATATTTAGATTAAAAAAAAAGAGAGAGAGAGAGTTGCATAATAAGAATAACATTCGTTTTTATGGAGGTTTACCAGAACATCTTAGGCTTCCCTGGTGGCTCAGATGGTAAAGCATCTGTCTGCCATGCGGGAGACCCAGGTTCAATCCCTGGGTTGGGAAGATCCCCTGGAGAAGAAAATGGCAACCCACTCCAGTACTCTTGCCTAGAAAATTCCATGGACTGAGGAACCTGGTGGGCTGCAGTCCATGGGGTCACAAAGAGTCGGACACGACTGAGCGACTTCACCAGAACATCATGACCTCTGACCTAACCTATAGGGACAGCTGCAAGAACAAAGGATCTGTCACTAAGAAGTTTGCAGCAACTAACTCCTCCATCCCCTTCCCCTAATCTTTCCTATAAAAGGGCTTTGCTGAAAGTCTTCCAGGAGTTCAGGTTTTTAAGCCCATGAATGAGCCCTCTCCATCTATGGGCCTACAATAAAGCTTTCTCTACTCCAGGCTCCAATGTTTCAGTGTTGTTTGGCCTCACACAGAACTGTTTTTAGTAACACAACTACTAGATATTTGAAAGTTTTCATATTTGGGGCTGTGAGCCTGAAGAATGTAAAAATGTGTAAGGCTCTTATACTCAGAAAAACTTGTAATAGTGGAACAATTTGGCATTTGTATTTTTAATAGCAATATAAGACAGTATATGATAAACATATAAAAAAGCCACATCTATTAGGGCATTAAAAGCAGTGAAACTATAAATAAGACTTCCCTTAAAAAGACAATGTAAGTGATACATGGAAATAGGAGGAAAATAAGCACAAAGTTCATGTTTTTGGCATTTTATTTTCCTTGATTTAAAAATATTATTTAAAATGAACAAAAAGTTCCTAAGAAAAATTCTTATGCTATAACAACTTTTACCTAAATGTTAAGTACAATATGGTTGGTGTAAGTTTATTCCAAAATATGATTCTGGAATTCATCTAATTAACTTTTTATTTCAAAATATAAAGTTTTTTTTAGACTTGTTATGAGCTTTAATTATGTTTGCTAGTTGTGACATGATCTCCATTTATACTAATTACTAACTGCCATAATTACACAAATCATGCCTATACATGCTAATTTACTTAAGA
Source organism: Raphicerus campestris (assembly GCA_006410735.1). Lineage (NCBI taxonomy): Eukaryota > Metazoa > Chordata > Mammalia > Artiodactyla > Bovidae > Raphicerus > Raphicerus campestris. The sequence goes on from SJYW01014578.1 coordinate 117,909, forward strand.
TTTTATTTAAACAAAAATTTATCTTTTTCTTACCTGCACCAGGAGGGATAAAATGTTGAGAATTTTTTAAATGAAGAGGATAAAAAACCAGAGTGAGAGGAGTGGGGAGGTGCAGTGTGGAAATGAATGAAGCAGGTGTTCTTTATTTATACTGAGTGGCTCTACTGTCTCTAAAGCATTTTCTTATCCCTCAGTCAGGCATGCGAGACCCACAAAAGTCTGGAATCAGTTAAGAAGAGAATTACCTTACTGGATGATGTAGCAATCCAGCCCAGATACTATTTCTTTGTAACCAGATTCTATGTACCCATTGCATCCTCTGATTCTCTAATGCAACATTTGCATTTTGCTAACACATCTATAAATCAGCAGCTACTGGCTGTAGGGGGAACCTCCTGAAAAACCTAGTCCTCATTCCATATATTATTTTTAAGATCAAAAGGGAAAGATTATATATATTATTTTCAATATTCCACTTGATTGTCATAACAATCTGATGACATTACAGTTGCAGAAAGTTAGCCCCTATGATTAATAGTTTTCTAAATTTACACAATTAATAAATGGCAAATGTCACTATTAGAACCCAGACTCCAATCTGTTCTATTTTATTTGACATAAAAGGCAGCTATAAAACCAGTTAGAGTTCTCTTGAGTCATAGGCCTCACTACTCAGTGACATAGGCCTCACTACTCAGAAACAGCCTGATTGTAAAGCAAGTCTAAACATAGATTATGCTGTGAAAGTGCTTCATTCAATATGCCAGCAAATTTGGAAAACTAAGCCGTGGCTACAGGACTGGAAAAGGTCAGTTTTCACTCCAATCCCAAAGAAAGGAAATGCCAAAAAATGCTTAAACTACCACACACTTGCACTCATCTCACATGCTAGTAAAGTAATGCACAAAATTCTACAAGACAGTCTTCAGCAATACATGAAATGTGAACTTCCAGATGTTCAAGATGGTTTTAGAAAAGGCAGAGGAACCAGAGAGCAAATTGCCAACATCTGTTGGATCATCAAAAAAGCAAGGGAGTTCCACAAAAACATCTGTTTCTTCTTTACTGACAATGCCAACGCCTTTGACTGTGTGGATCACAACAAACTGGGGAAAATTCTTCAAGAAATGGGAATACCAGACCACCTGACCTGCCTCTTGAGAAACTTGTATTCCGGTCAGGAAGCAACAGTTAAATATGGACATGGAACAACGGACTGGTTCCAAATAGGAGAAGGAGTATGTCAAGGCTGTATATTGTCACCCTTCTTATTTAACTTATATTCAGAGTGCATCATAATTTATATGTAGAGTACATCATGAGAAATGTTGGGCTGGAGGAAGCGTAAGCTGGAATCAAAATTTCCAGGAGAAATATCAATAACCTCAAGTATGCAGATGACACCACCTTTATGGTAGACAGTTTCTTTGAAAGAAATGATGCTAAAGTTGAAACTCCAGTATTTTGGACACCTCATATGAAGAGTTGACTCATTGGAAAAGACTCTGATGCTGGGAGGGATTGGGGGCAGGAGGAGAAGGGGACGACAGAGGATGAGATGGCTGGATGGCATCACTGACTCGATGGGCGTGAGTCTGAGTGCACTCCGGGAGTTGGTGATGGACTGGAAGGCCTGGCGTACTGTGATNACAGAGATCAAGATCATCCCCATGGAAAAGAAATGCAAAAAAGTAAAATGGCTGTCTGAGGAGATCTTAAAAATAGCTGTGAAAAGGAGAGAAGTGAAAAGCAAAGGAGAAAATGAAAAATATAAAAGTCTGAATGCAGATTTCCAAAGAATAGCAAGGAGAGATGAGAAAGCCTTCCTAAATGATCAGTGCAAAGGAATAGAGAAAAACAACAGAATGGGAAGGACAGAGATCTCCTCAAGAAAATTAGAGATACCAAGGGAACATTTCATGCAAAGATGGGCTTGATAAAGGACAGAAATGGTCTGGACCTAACAGAAGCAGAAGATGTTAAGAAGAGGTGGCAAGAATACACAGAAGAACTGTAGAAAAGAGCTTCATGACCCAGATAATCATGATGGTGTGATCGCTAATCTAGAGCCAGACATCCTGGAATGTGAAGTCAAGTGGGCCTTAGAAAGCATTACTATGAACAAAGCTAGAGGAGGTGATGGAATTCCAGTTGAGCTATTTTAAATCCAGAAAGATGATGCTGTGAAAGTGCTGCCCTCAATATGCCAGCAAATTTGGAAAACTCAGCAGTGGCCACAGGACTGGAAAAGGTCAGTTTTCATTCCAATTGCAAAGAAAGGCAATGCCAAAGAATGCTCAAACTACCGCACAATTGCACTCATCTCACATGTTAGTAAAGTAATGCTCAAAATTCTGCATACCAGGCTTCAGCAATACGTGAACCACGAACTTCCAGAAGTTCAAGCTGGTTTTAGAAAAGGCAAAGGAACTAGATCAAATTGCCAACATCCGCTGGATCATTGAAAAAGCAAGAGAGTTCCAGGAAAACATCTATTTCTGCCTTACTGTCTATGCCAAAGCCTTTGACTGTGTGGATCACAAGAAACTGTGAAAAATTCTTAAAGAGATGGGAATCCCAGACCATCTGACCTGCTTCTTGAGAAACCTATATGCAGGTCAGGAAGCAACAGTTAGAACTGGACATGGAACAACAGACTGTTTCAAAATAGGAAAAGGAGTATGTCAGGCTATATATTGTCACCTTGCTTATTTAACTTATATGCAGAGTACATCATGAGAAACGCTGGGTTGGAAAAAGCACAAGCTGGAATCAAGATTGCTGGGAGAAAATATCAATAACCTCAGATATGCAAATGACACCACCCTTATGGAAGAAAGTGAAGAAGAACTAAAAAGCCTCTTGATGAAAGTGAAAGAGGAAAGTGAAAAAGTTGGCTTAAAGCTCAACATTCAGAAAACGAAGATCATAGCATCTGGTCCCATCACTTCATGGCAAATACATGGGGAAACAGTGGAAACAGTGTCAGACTTTATTTCTGGGGGGCTTCAAAATCACTGCAGATGGTGACTGCAGCCATGAGATTAAAAGACACTTACTCCTTGGAAGAAAGGTTATGACCAACCTAGATAGCATATTAAAAACAGACACAAACAGACCTTTGCCAACAAAGGTCCATCTAGTCAAGGCTATGGTTTTTCCAGTGGTCATGTATGGATGTGAGAGAGAAAGCTGAGCATCGAATAGTTGATGCTTTTGAACTGTGGTATTGGAGAAGACTCTTGAGAGTCCCTTGGACTGCAGGAGAGCCAACCAGTCTATTCTGAAGGAGATCTGCCCTTAGATTTCTTTGGAAGGAATGATGCTGAAGCTGAAACTCCAGTACTTTGGCCATTTCATGAGAAGAGTTGCCTCACTGGAAAAAACTCTGATGCTGGGAGGGATTGGGGGCAGGAGGAGAAGGGGACGACAGAGGATGAGATGGATGGCATCCCTTACTCGATGGATGTGAGTTGAGTGAACTCTGGGAGATGGTGATGGACAGGGAGGCCAGGTGTGTTGCAATTTATGTGGTTCAAAGTGTTGGACACTACTGAGTGACTGAACTGAACTGAACTGAACTGAGCAATGTTTTAAAAATCAGTTTCTCTTATATCATCTCATTTTGAACTGAACTGAACTGAGCGATGTTTTAAAAATCAGTTTCTCTAATATCATCTCATTTTATGTAGATTCTATACTGATATTTTAGGAATAAATTCAAGTTTTGTTTCCCTCCAAAGCTTAATGTGACCTTCCCAGTTTTGATTGATTTTCCTCCCAAATGTTTCCATGATATCTTTACATCATAAAGGAGTTATTTTATAGTTAACAAATTAAGAATTCTTCCTTTTAAACTGTGTATCATCAGGGAAAATGGTGTATTTTTTTTATTAACAAATGTGTTATTGGACCGACATACATTTACAATAGTATGGTGAAGCCAACGTGGTTGCATATAGTTTCTCTTTTAGGTGATATAATGTATTCTAAACTTTGGCTTATAACTTTTCACTTGTGAAGTTAAATGCTATGCATGAGTGTTGTGTTTCAGTTCAGTTGGTCAGTCATGTCCAGCTCTTTGTGACCTCATGGATTGCAGCACACCAGGCTTCCTTGTCCATCATCAACTCCCAGAGCTTGCTCAAAGTCATGTACATTGAGTCCATGATGAGATCCAACCATCTCATCCTCTGTCATAGCCTTCTCTTCCTGCCTTCAATTTTTCCCAGAATTAGGGTTTTTTCAAATGAGTCAGTTCTTCACATCAGGTAGCCAAACTATTGAAGGTTCATCTTCAGCATCAGTCTTTCCATGAATATTCAGAACTGACTTCCTTTTGGATGTACTGGTTGGATTTCCTTGCAGTCCAAGCAACTCTCAAGAGTATTCTCCAACACTACATTTCAAAAGCATCGGTTCTATGGCGCTCAGCTTTCTTTATAGTGCAACTCTCATATCCATACATGACTACTAGAAAAACTATAGCTTTGACTAGATGGACCTTTGTTGGCAAAGTAATGTCTCTGTTTTTTAATATGCTCTCTAGGTTGATCATCAGAGAAAGCTATGGCACCCCACTCCAGTACTCTTGCCTGGAAAATCCAATGGACGGAGGAGCCTGATAGGCTGCAGTCCACGGAGTTGCCAAGAGTTGGACATGACTGTGCGACTTCCCTTTCACTTTTCACTTTCATGCATTGGAGAAGGAAATGGCAACCCACTCCAGTGTTCTTGCCTGGAGAATCCCAGGGACAGGGGAGCCTCGTGGACTGCTGTCTATGGGGTCGCACAGAGTCGGACATGACTGAAGCGACAGCAGCAGCAGCAGCAGGTTGATCATAGCTTTTCTTCCAAGCAGCAAGCTTCTTTTAATTCAATGGCTGCAGTCACTATCTGCAGCCCAAGAAAATAAAGTCTCTCACTGTTTTCATTGTTTCCCCATTTCTTTGCCATGAAGTGATGGGAACAGATGCCATCATAGTTTACTGAATCCTGAGTTTTAAGGCAGCTTTTTCACTCTCCTCTAACCTCTTCATCAAGAGGTTCTATACCTTCTCTTGAATTTCTGCCATAAGGATGGTGTCATCTGCATTACTGAGATTATTAATATTTCTACTGGCAATCTTGATTCCAGCTTGTGCTTCATCCAACCCAGCATTTCACATGATGTACCCTGCATATAGGTGAAATAAACAGGGTGACAATATGCAGCCTTAACATAACCCTTTCACAATTTGGAACCAGTCTGTGTTCCATGTCCATTTCTAACTGTTGTTTCCTGACCTGCACAGAGATGTCTCAGAAGGCAGGTAAGGTAGTCTGGTATTCCCATCTCTTTAAAAATTTTCCACAGTTTGTTGTGATCAACAGTCAAAGGCTTTGGCATAGTTAATAAAGCAAAAGTAATTTTTTTTCTGGAAGTGTCTTGCTTTTTCAATGATCCAACAGATGTCAATTTGATCTCTGGTTCCTCTGTCTTTTCCAAATCGAGCTTGAATATCTGGAAGTTCATGGTTCACATGTTTGCATGGACATTGAGCCTGTCAAGTGTGACATTCTCGTAACTATTGATCAAGGCAATGCTAAACAGATCTTTTTGGGTAAATGTATGCCTGTCCTTTGTTTAAAATAGCTATTGAACAGTGACTGTAAGATCACAATGGTGGTTTTTCTCGTCAAATATGAAGCTTTGTTTTGATTTCTCAAAAGTATTAGAAACATGATATTTTTCTCAGCATAGTTTAAAGATGAAAATGCAACTTCTAAAGTAAATAGACTTAATGATAAAAACATCAGAGAAAATAATGGAGCAATATAGCTGGATTTCTTGTTTCAGATTGCGTGGATTCTGTATTCACGTAGATCAAAGTCATTTTCAGGAATACATTTTTTTTCTTTTTTTTTAATACTACTGAGTTTTCAGTCACAACTTAAGCATTATACATATTAAAAAAAAAAAAATTCAAGGAACTACCTGACATTTGAGAAATGGAATTCAAAAGAACATAAGAAGGTCATTTAATGTGCAGTTGTTGGCACAAAATAACACACAAGCTAAAGATAATAGTGTATTCCTTCTTGCCATTATGCCTTGTGTTTATATCAATTGCACCACTTAAAAATGTTTACTCTTTTCTTTCATATAATAATTCTATGAGATGGGAAAGTTCCATATTTTACAATCACTTTATAAAGACTCAAAGCAAGTGCTGTTTATAGACAACACAGACACAGCCAAACCACACAACCAAGAATTCTGACCTCTTTCGGGAAAAACAGCAATATAAAACAAACAGAAAAGAATTGAAAAATCATGGAAAAACTAACATTTGAGGAAATAGATTCGCTCTAACAGGACAAAAAGAGTAATACCTTATATTGTGATAACTGCCAAAGATATATCAGAAACAGTGATCATACAAATATAAACTTCTATCATCAACAACAAAAAAAACTCTGAAAATCTGTGCTTATTATCATAACTGACTACAGTAGTGAGCTAAACTGTGGAATGGAGAAAGATGCCCATACATAAACATAAATGAATAAATAAAACAACAAAGAGAAATTAACAGTCCTAAGATTTGTTTTTAAAACAACAGATCTGAAGATAAAAGGAAGATTCATTTCTTTAAATGAGGAACTAAAAATTACCAAGAACTTAAAGGGACACCAGTCTACTGATGACCACGCTGCTAGCTGTGCCATACCTGAACTACAAGTTTTGTGTCATCCACCATCATCCATGAAACATAAACAGTTAACTTGTAAATTTGAAAATAGGGTAAACATCTCAGTTCTTAACAGGCTTTAATATGTTTCATTTTATTCATCACTTTAGATTACTGTATTGGTAAGTATGGTGCATGCTGTGACATTTTCTTTATGCTCATATATCACTTCATGGGAAATAGATGGGGAAACAGTGGAAACAGTGTCAGACTTCATTTTGGGGGACTCCAGAATCACTGCAGATGGTGACTGCAGCCATGAAATTAAAAGATGCTTACTCCTTGGAAGAAAAGTTATGACCAGCCTAGATAGCATATTCAAAAGCAGAGATATTACTTTGCCAACTAAGGTCCGTGTAGTCAAGGCTATGGTTTTTCCTGTGGTCATGTATGGATGTGAGAGTTGGACTGTGAAGAAGGCTGAGCGCCGAAGAATTGACGCTTTTGAACTGTGGTGTTGGAGAAGACTCTTGAGAGTCCCTTGGACTGCAAGGAGATCCAACCAGTCCATTCTATAGGAGATCAGCCCTGGGTGTTCTGAAACTCCAGTACTTTGGCCACCTCATGCGAAGAGTTGACTCACTGGAAAAGACCTTGATGCTGGGAGGGACTGGGGGCAGGAGGAGAAGGGGATGACAGAGGATGAGATGGATGGCATCCCCGACTCAATAGATGTGAGTTTGAGTGAACTCCAGGAGATGGTGATGGACAAGGAGACCTGGCATGTTGCGATTCATAGGGTTGCAAAAAGTTGGACACAACTGAGCGACTGAACTGAACTGAATTCAAATACCAGAGTAATTTATTAAATAGAAGATGATGCTTTGGGAGAGGGAGGAGAAGAGTGGAAAAAGAAGATTAATTGTTTTCATTTGGTTCATTTTAGCTTTATTATGTAGATTAAAAATTTAAAGCTAATAATTAAAAGATATATATCTGCATATCAATATCTATCTTACAAACCATTATGAGACCAAGAATGAAACTGAATAATTAGAAACAAAGGCAGAAATGGAGAGAATAATGAGGAAACTTAAAACATTAAAAAAAATACATATAGCAGAAATAATTGCAAAGTTTATTGATTAAAATAGGTCTAAATTCATATTGAAAAGACAAAGCCTCACAGGCTCAGAAAAATCTGTTTTTAAAAGAATAACTAAAAATTACAGAAGTACTAGCAATAAAGACAGGCTTCCCTGGTAGCTCAGTTGGTAAAGAATCCACCTGGTATGCAANGTCTAAATTCATATTGAAAAGACAAAGCCTCACAGGCTCAGAAAAATCTGTTTTTAAAAGAATAACTAAAAATTACAGAAGTACTAGCAATAAAGACAGGCTTCCCTGGTAGCTCAGTTGGTAAAGAATCCGCCTGGTATGCAAGAGCCCCTGGTCTGATTCCTGTGGTTTAAAGTTCCCTAGAAGGAGGGATAGGTTACTGACGCCAGTATTCCTGGGCTTCCCTAGTGCCTCAGATGGTAAAAAATCCACTAGCAATGCAGGAGATGTGGATTTGATCTCTGGGTTGGGAAGATCCCCTGGAGGAGGGCATGGCAACCTACTCCAGTATTCCTGCCTGGAGAATCCCCCATGGACACAGGAGCCTGGTGGGCTATAGTACATGCGGTTGCACAGAGTCAGACATGACTGAGCGACTAAGCACAGCTGCTGCTGCTGCTGCTGCTGCTGCTGCTAAGTCACATCATTGGTGTCTTACTCTTTGAGACCCCATTGACGGAAGCCCACCAGGCTCCTCTGTCCCTGGGATTCTCCAGGCAAGAACACTGGAGTGGGTTGCCATTTCCTTTTCCAATGCACGAAAGTGAAAAGTGAAAGTGAAGTCACTCAGTCGTGTCCGATTCTTAGCGACCCCATGGACTGTAGCCTATGAGGCTCCTCCATCCATGGGATTTCCCAGGCAAGAGTACTGGAGTGGGGTGCCATTGCCTTCTCTGACTAAGCACAGCACAGCAATAAAAATATATTAATATTAGAAAAAATTATTAAAGGGACATTAATATGGAAATTTTAATGAGCCTTAATATGATTAGTAATGCAAAACATTAGAAGAGAAAACCACTTATATTGATCAACATATGAGAAGATTGTATTTGTTAGGCTAGGTATCATGCAACAAATTCTTATATTTCATCCAAGTTACAATCTAACTGATATTTACTGGTAGGTTTCTACAAGATAATTCAATTATCTCTGATCTTTCCATCTTTTCTTCCTTCAATATTCTACCATTTCCTTGAGGAGACCTCTTCCTCTTTTATATTTTGATGAATGAGGAAAAAGAATCCCATACAAATGTATATATATATAAACATAGCTTGCATTACATTGTCTCAAAATGAAAAAAAAATCTCTTATATACATTCAGTCACTACTTTTATAATACCATAAAAACTGTTCAGAGAATCCTGTCTGAGTCAAAGTTACAACTCCAATTAAGTATTCTGTTTTTGTTGGGTAGGTGGTTTTACCTTAATAAAAAAAAAACCAACAACAAAAAACTTTGAACAGCATGAAAAGAACCTGTTACAGCAGATGAGATTTAGTTGTTGTTGTACAGTCAATGTTTATCAGACTCTTTGTGACCCCATGGACTGTAGCATGATGCCAGGTTTCCCTGTCTACCATTTCCTGAAGTTTGTTCACACTCATGTTCATTGAGTCAATGATGCCTCATCCAGACATCTTATAGTCTGTCTTCCCCTTCTCCTGCCTTTAATCTTTTCCAGCATCTAGGTCTTTTCCAGTAAGTTGGCTCTTCTCTTAGGTGGCCAAAATATTGGCGCTTTGGCTGCAGCATAAGTCCTTCCAATGAATATTTAGGAACGATTTCCTTTAGGCTTGACTGGCTTGATCTCTCTGCTGCCGAAGCACTGTCAAGTTCAAAAGTGTCACAGTTCAAAAGTGTCACAGTTCAAAAGTGTCAATTCTTTGGTGCTCAGCGTTCTCTATGTTCCAACTCTCACATCCACATGACTACTAGAAAAGCCATAACTTTGTCTATATGGACCTTTGTTGGCAAAATAATGTCTCCGCTTTTTAATATGCTGTCTAGGTTTGTCAGGGCTTCCCTTTTGGCTCAGCTGGTAAAGAATCTACCTATAATACTGGAGACCTGGGTTCAGTCCCTGGGTTGGGAAGATCCCCTGGAGAAGGGAAAAGCTATGCACTCCAGTATTCAGGCCTGGAAAATTCTATTGACTGTATAGCTTATGGGATCCCAAAGAGTCGGACACAACTGAGTGACTTTCATACATCCTAGATTTGTTATAGTTTTTCTTTCAAAGAGAAAGTGTCTTTCAGTTTCATGGCTACAGTCACCATCTGCAGTGACTTCGGAGCCCAAGAAAAGAAAGACTGTCACTGTTTCCATTTTTTCCCCATCTGAAACTCCAGTACTTTGGCCACCTGATGCAGAGCTGACTCATTTGAAAAGCCCCTGATGCTGGGAAAGATTGAAGGCAGGAGGAGAAGGGTATGACCGAGGATGAGATGGTTGGATGGCATCACCAACTCAATGGACATGAATTTGGGTAAACTCTGAGAGTTGGTGATGGACAGGGAGGCCTGCCGTGCTGTGGTTCATGGGGTCACAAAGAGACATGCCTGAGCGACTGAACTGAACTGAACTGATTTGCTATGAAGTGATGGGAACAGATGCCCTGAAAGTTTTCTGCATGCTGAGTTTTAAGCCAGCTTTTTCATTCTCTTTCATCTTCATCAAGAGGTTCTTTACCTCCTCTTCACTATCTGCCATTAGGGTGGTATCATCTACATATCTGAGTTTGTTGGTATTTCTCCTGGCAATCTTGATTCCAGCTTGTGAGTCATTCAGCATGACACTTCATATCATGTACTCTGGATATAAGTTAAACAAGCAGGGGAACAATATACAGTCTTGACATGCTACTTTCTCAATTTTGAACCAGCCCATTTTTCCATATTCATTTCTAACTTTTGTTTATTGACCTGCATACNAAAAAAAAAACCAACAACAAAAAACTTTGAACAGCATGAAAAGAACCTGTTACAGCAGATGAGATTTAGTTGTTGTTGTACAGTCAATGTTTATCAGACTCTTTGTGACCCCATGGACTGTAGCATGATGCCAGGTTTCCCTGTCTACCATTTCCTGAAGTTTGTTCACACTCATGTTCATTGAGTCAATGATGCCTCATCCAGACATCTTATAGTCTGTCTTCCCCTTCTCCTGCCTTCAATCTTTTCCAGCATCTAGGTCTTTTCCAGTAAGTTGGCTCTTCTCTTAGGTGGCCAAAATATTGGCGCTTTGGCTGCAGCATAAGTCCTTCCAATGAATATTTAGGAACGATTTCCTTTAGGCTTGACTGGCTTGATCTCTCTGCTGCCGAAGCACTGTCAAGTTCAAAAGTGTCACAGTTCAAAAGTGTCACAGTTCAAAAGTGTCAATTCTTTGGTGCTCAGCGTTCTCTATGTTCCAACTCTCACATCCACATGACTACTAGAAAAGCCATAACTTTGTCTATATGGACCTTTGTTGGCAAAATAATGTCTCCGCTTTTTAATATGCTGTCTAGGTTTGTCAGGGCTTCCCTTTTGGCTCAGCTGGTAAAGAATCTACCTATAATACTGGAGACCTGGGTTCAGTCCCTGGGTTGGGAAGATCCCCTGGAGAAGGGAAAAGCTATGCACTCCAGTATTCAGGCCTGGAAAATTCTATTGACTGTATAGCTTATGGGATCCCAAAGAGTCGGACACAATTGAGTGACTTTCATACATCCTAGATTTGTTATAGTTTTTCTTTCAAAGAGAAAGTGTCTTTCAGTTTCATGGCTACAGTCACCATCTGCAGTGACTTCGGAGCCCAAGAAAAGAAAGACTGTCACTGTTTCCATTTTTTCCCCATCTGAAACTCCAGTACTTTGGCCACCTGATGCAGAGCTGACTCATTTGAAAAGCCCCTGATGCTGGGAAAGATTGAAGGCAGGAGGAGAAGGGTATGACCGAGGATGAGATGGTTGGATGGCATCACCAACTCAATGGACATGAATTTGGGTAAACTCTGAGAGTTGGTGATGGACAGGGAGGCCTGCCGTGCTGTGGTTCATGGGGTCACAAAGAGACATGCCTGAGCGACTGAACTGAACTGAACTGATTTGCTATGAAGTGATGGGAACAGATGCCCTGAAAGTTTTCTGCATGCTGAGTTTTAAGCCAGCTTTTTCATTCTCTTTCATCTTCATCAAGAGGTTCTTTACCTCCTCTTCACTATCTGCCATTAGGGTGGTATCATCTACATATCTGAGTTTGTTGGTATTTCTCCTGGCAATCTTGATTCCAGCTTGTGAGTCATTCAGCATGACACTTCATATCATGTACTCTGGATATAAGTTAAACAAGCAGGGGAACAATATACAGTCTTGACATGCTACTTTCTCAATTTTGAACCAGCCCATTTTTCCATATTCATTTCTAACTTTTGTTTATTGACCTGCATACAGGTTTCTCAGGAGGTAGGTAAGGTGGTTTGGTATTACAATATCTTTAAGACTTTTCCAGTTTGTTGTGATCCACAGAGTCAAAGGCTTTAGCGTAGCCAATGAAACAGATGTTTTTCTGGAATTATCTTCCTTTTTCTATGATCCAACAGATGTCGGCAATTTGGTCTCTGGTTTCTCTACCTTTTCTAAATCTAGCTGTACAACTGAAAGTTCTCAGTTCAAGTACTAAAGGATTTTGAGCATTACCTTGCTAGCATGTGAAATGAGTGCAATTGTACAGCAGTTTGAACATCTTTGTCATTGTCCTTTGGATCTAGAATGAAAACTGACCTAATTAAAAGTATTTACAGTCTTTAAAATAAACAGCTTAGTTAGTTGTCACTTTTACCCCAATGTTCTTAGAAATAAGCAGCATTATTATGTTAGGCTTCATTTTACTGCATATGTATTCAAGTTAGAGGGATTGAATGAATAAAATTTTCTAGCATTCTGATTGTTCAGACAAGTATTCTAACTCATAGAGAAGGAAATGAGATGTTATCACCTCATTGTTCACATCTTCATTACTGGCAGAGAAACCTAAGACATGCATGAGCTTATAATACACAACTCACACTGTTTTTCTGGTTCCTCATTTATGAGCTTTTTGAGGAAAAGACCAACTTTTTAGTATCTTTGTACTTCCAGCGCCCACCACAGTACCTGAATATAGTGGATTTTGGAATTGTTCATTTGAGGAACTTCATAGAAGACTAGGCCAAGAACAGGAGATATACATTTTTTAAAAAAAGAGGAAAAATGGTCTCTTCACCTTCCTTCCTTTACCATATTTATTCCTAATAGAACTCTTAGCCCTTGACTATTAAAATACATTTGTCCTATTTCATCTAACATTAGCTAAATATTTATTTCAATAAGCAGAAATATCAGTGTCAACATTAACGATGACAGTGAGTCACTGTGTATGTTAATTGCCAGTTGCTAATTTTTTTTTAATGCATTTTTGAAAAAAATCTTCCTATTTTATACCAAAATCTGTGTGCAGACATTTCTTACTGAAATGCTGAAACTCCTGACAGAGATGATACTTTCTTTTTAGTCAACAACTGGCCTTCTCCTATATGTGGTAAAATATTAAAGAATTTAAGTATTCACATTGATAATTCATTAATCTGACCTCTAGCAAAATGTGGATTTCTAGAGTTTAGCCTGCCTCCATGCGCAAGCTACCGCATGATTTATATGTCTTTCAATGAATCCTGCTTTCCAATCTTCTTTCACCAATTTTACTCTCTGATCAGTCTTTTCTGTCATTCTCTCTGGAGTCTCATTTCAGTCTGCCTCATAAAAAATATATTAGTTATCATCCAAAAATACTCTCAGCTTCTGTTTCTGTGCCCATCTACATGCAGACTGCTCTAACAGGCGTCACTGGCTCAGCTAGCTTGGGTTTACTCGGGTCCAAGATTATTATTCAAGGTAGCTTCTCTGGGCCCCAGTGATCCCCTGGCCTTGTGCTAATGGGTTTTCTCCTAAAGATGCAAATAACTGCTGCCTAAATTCCTGTTCTAATTGTCTTAAAATGAGGCAATCTGGCATTTTTGCAGAGCCATAAATAATCCTCTGAAAGTACTTGCAGAAATGCTCTATCAAGTTTTGTTGTTTGTTTTTTTTTTTCCCCTGGGCTTGATGATAAAAACGTTCAGTGCCAAGTTGCCACCATAAACCAGATCACATCTGTAGAAGGGGGTTTGCTGAAGGAAGCTTCTCCCAATTCTTTCCCTTTACTCCAGGTATAAATGACACTTTCATTCATTAATATTACTCTTGTAGTGATGTGAGGATCTGAATACTATCCAAAGAGCCAATGTCAAGCTAGAAATTTATGAAAATTACAGTGGGGCTTCATTTCTGCTGCAGTCAGGTAAATCTTGCTAATTTTTAACAACCATACTGAGAAAACTACAATCTATTACTATTTAAATATATTTTTCACAACTGTCCAAGACTGCACTTCAAGCAGTTTGGTGATTTATACTTGGAATTACAGGAGTAAATAGGGTTAAATCAGAGTGATAAAGAGTTCTTGATTAAAATTTTAATTTGACTACTACCTATTAAACATAATGTCAGTTCACTTCAGTTGCTCAGTCATGTCTGACTCTTTGTGACCCCATGGACTGCAGCACACCAGGTTTCCCTGTCCATCACCAACTCCTAGAGCTTGCTCAGACTTGAGACAGTGATGCCCTCCATCCTCTGTCTTCCACTTCTCCTCCTGCCTTCAATCTTTCCCATCATCAGGGTCTTTTCCAATGAGTAAGTTCTTCATATCAGGTGGCCAAAGTATTGGAGCTTCAACTTCAACATTAGAGATCTCTGTCTTCCCCATTCTATTGTTTTCCTCTATTTCTTTGCATTGATCACTTAGGAAGTCTTTCTTATCTCTCCTTGCTATTCTTTTGAACTCTTCATTCATATGGGTATATCTTTCCTTTTCTCCTTTGCTCTTTGCTTCTCTTCTTTGCTCAGCTATTTGTGAGGCCTCCTCAGACAGTCATTTTGCCTTTTTGCATTTCTTTTTCTTGGCGATGGTCATAATCCCTGCCTCTTGTACAATATCACAGACCTCCATCCATAGTTCTTCAGGCACTCTGTCCATCAGATTTAATCCCTTGAATCTATTTGTCACTCCCATTACATAATTGTAAGGGATTTAAGTCATACTTGAGTGGTCTAGTTTCTTCCANACTGGCTCAGCTAGCTTGGGTTTACTCGGGTCCAAGATTATTATTCAAGGTAGCTTCTCTGGGCCCCAGTGATCCCCTGGCCTTGTGCTAATGGGTTTTCTCCTAAAGATGCAAATAACTGCTGCCTAAATTCCTGTTCTAATTGTCTTAAAATGAGGCAATCTGGCATTTTTGCAGAGCCATAAATAATCCTCTGAAAGTACTTGCAGAAATGCTCTATCAAGTTTTGTTGTTTGTTTTTTTTTTTCCCCTGGGCTTGATGATAAAAACGTTCAGTGCCAAGTTGCCACCATAAACCAGATCACATCTGTAGAAGGGGGTTTGCTGAAGGAAGCTTCTCCCAATTCTTTCCCTTTACTCCAGGTATAAATGACACTTTCATTCATTAATATTACTCTTATAGTGATGTGAGGATCTGAATACTATCCAAAGAGCCAATGTCAAGCTAGAAATTTATGAAAATTACAGTGGGGCTTCATTCTGCTTCATTTCAAGTCAGGTAAATCTTGCTAATTTTTAAAAACCATACTGAGAAAACTACAATCTATTACTATTTAAATATATTTTTCACAACTGTCCAAGACTGCACTTCAAGCAGTTTGGTGATTTATACTTGGAATTACAGGAGTAAATAGGGTTAAATCAGAGTGATAAAGAGTTCTTGATTAAAATTTTAATTTGACTACTACCTATTAAACATAATGTCAGTTCACTTCAGTTGCTCAGTCATGTCTGACTCTTTGTGACCCCATGGACTGCAGCACACCAGGTTTCCCTGTCCATCACCAACTCCTAGAGCTTGCTCAGACTTGAGACAGTGATGCCCTCCATCCTCTGTCTTCCACTTCTCCTCCTGCCTTCAATCTTTCCCATCATCAGGGTCTTTTCCAATGAGTAAGTTCTTCATATCAGGTGGCCAAAGTATTGGAGCTTCAACTTCAACATTAGAGATCTCTGTCTTCCCCATTCTATTGTTTTCCTCTATTTCTTTGCATTGATCACTTAGGAAGTCTTTCTTATCTCTCCTTGCTATTCTTTTGAACTCTTCATTCATATGGGTATATCTTTCCTTTTCTCCTTTGCTCTTTGCTTCTCTTCTTTGCTCAGCTATTTGTGAGGCCTCCTCAGACAGTCATTTTGCCTTTTTGCATTTCTTTTTCTTGGCGATGGTCATAATCCCTGCCTCTTGTACAATATCACAGACCTCCATCCATAGTTCTTCAGGCACTCTGTCCATCAGATTTAATCCCTTGAATCTATTTGTCACTCCCATTACATAATTGTAAGGGATTTAAGTCATACTTGAGTGGTCTAGTTTCTTCCACTGAAGTCAGAATTTGGCAATGGATTCATGATCTGAGCCACAGTCAGCTCCCAGTCTTTTTTTGCTTACTAATAGAGCTTCTCTATTTTTGGCTGCAAAGAATATAATTAATCTGATTTTAGTATTGACCATATGGTAATGTCCAAGTGTAGATGACACATAATGTAGTGGACTCATTACAGAAAACTAAATGCAAGAAAAAAGGGTGTCAGTGTTTACCATGCCACAATATTTATAATTGACATTTATATTTATCATTATGTACTCAGGTGTATAGTCTCTGAAGCATAGTATGAACTCAATAAATATTTTTGGGCACATGAACTAATGAATATAACTTCTGATATCATCCTTAGTTCCCCTGACCAAAAATAATAATAATAATAATAACATTGCATATAGTTCATAGGCATTCACCTAGACAGCAATTTGACATTCCTTCAGAAATCAAATTTCTGCCATCTGAGCCATCTGGATGGAATCAAGAACCCTGTATACTGCTTGTGAGAATGTACATAAGCATTCAAAAATGGGTAACTCTGATAAATATCAAATAGTATACTGTTTAAAAAGGTGAAAAAGATGCAAAACAGTATGTATTAACATTATTGAGTGTGGGTAAACAAAAAAGCAAGTTTCAATAAAGCAATACATTCATTTCCACTACAATTTTATATCACATTTTATACCTTGATAAATATTGATTTTTCATTAAGAAGACCATGATGAACAGGGAATCCTGCAGAAGAAGCATGACTGATCATCCTTAAAGTGTATATGGATTATTTAGTGAGCCAGGCACAGTGAGGGATCATCAATGAAAAAAGAAAATAGCTGATTAAACATTATTTGATGAGTGAGAGAGAAGCACACTACAAAAATACAGAACTGCAAAAAATTCAGCTATCCTATTCAGTCCTGTTATTTTAGGAAACTTTATTTAAAGCATTTATAGAAGTAAGTTTCTTCCTTAGTTTAATGATTTCTGAGGTAAATATGCACACACACATATATATTAGAATAACTAACTTCAGTAACTTGAGTTATTTCTTAAACTCTACTATCCAAAAGTACTTCTTAATATTAAATCCAAAATTTTCCCAAGCAATAAGCTGATAAATTATCCATGCAAATATTTAAATATTTAACAACTTATTGTTCAACTTTTTTTTTTTTCGTGGTCTCTACTGAATGTCTACAAATTTTTCTGGGGCAGAATTTTTCTGCATTGTCTATGTCAATAAGAATTTCTGAATCTCTTACAAACAGTATTGGATACTATTAGTATTATTCTACTATTAGTCTGTTGAATATAGAAACAAGTCAATCAAACATTAATTACTAATTTCCATTTAAGGTCTGAATGAAATATACTAATTTATATCCCTGGCTCAAACAACAGAAAATTTGGATAAGATATTAGAAACATTGTTCAGACAGCAAAAAACTGACAGTGCAGGATAGTGGTACTTCAGTGAAGAGAAATAGATGAAGTGACCCTCTGGTTGCCCTGTCTTTGTTCCTAGAGGCAATTTCAGGACTATAGTGTAGGAAGAGAAAAACTACAAAGAATATGGTATTCACTAACATGAAGACAGATCAAAGTTTATGGTGGCCACGAGTGGCTATAATCTTTTGCACAAAAATGGAGACAGGTTGTTGAACAGAGGGAAATGTAACGAGATTTGAAGAGGACACCTTCACTTCTCAAGCTGAGTACTAATGAAAGTATTTGTTAAAGAAAAACACACAATGTTCAGGAAAGACCTACTAGAAAACAGAAAACTGAACAGTTTCAAAACTGAACATGGCTAGGATTATTAATTCATATTACCACTAGTCAAAATGGAAAAATCTTCAAAAATAAGGTATCTAATAGAGCTCTCCAAAAATATCATCTCAGTTATTGAGCTCAATTAGCCCTAGATTAAAGACTACTCTGCACTGACCTAACAAAGCTTAAACACAAACCCCAAAAGTATTAAACAAGTGCAAATAGTTTAACTATATTGCAAAACAATGTTAAACACAATTTAAATAAATACAATCTACTAGCAAGAATCCAAAAAGATTCTTACTGTCCAGTATCAAAATTTCCAGTGATATTAAGAAAAAGAAGGGCTTTCCAGGTGGTTCAGTGGGTAAAGAATCTACCTGCAATACAGGAGATACAGGAGACACGGATTTGCTCCTGGGTCAGGAAGATTCCTTGGGGGAGGGTATAGCAACCCACTCCAGTATTCTTGCCTGCACAATCCCTGGACAGAAGGAGCCTGTCAGGCTATAGTCCATGGGTTCTTAAAGAGTTGGATAGGAATGAAGTGACTGAGCACACACACAGGAAAAGGAAACTGGGAAATGTGACTCATANTGCCTGCACAATCCCTGGACAGAAGGAGCCTGTCAGGCTATAGTCCATGGGTTCTCAAAGAGTTGGATAGGAATGAAGTGACTGAGCACACACACAGGAAAAGGAAACTGGGAAATGTAACTCATAACTAGGGTAAAATTTGATCAATACAAGCAGATTCAAAATTACATGTGTGAAGTAATTTTTTAAATTGTACGTTCTAATTAAAATTTCATTGCTCAAACAGAGATCCAGAAAGATAATTTGTGTTATATGATAATGAGAAAAGAAGGGAAAACACAAACCTGGTAAGAGGGATGAGTGATTAAAAAAAAAAAAGATACAAGTAGAAAATCTATTAAAAAATAATAGCAAAGTATTATAGTGATTACAACTTATATGAAACAGATATCAAAAATGCAGATAATGGAAGGAGGAAGAGAATAGTAGACTAAAACAAACCATATCCATAATACCATTAAATATTTTTATTGAATGTAGTTCTTTAGAATTATAATTCAATCCACATATGGAATTTCAAATTTTGCAGTACCCACACTACAATTAAGACAAGATGAATGATGATATTGAGTACCTTTTCATATGTGTATCTTTTGGATAAATTGCATGTTCAATTATTTTTCCTATATAAATTCTTGGATGTCTGTATTTTTAATATTGATTTATAGAAGTCCACTTACTTTCTGATCATTGAAATGTCTTTATCCTATTATTTAACTTTATGGAGAAAGAGCATGGCAGATTTTTTTTTCTTCACATTATGCAAAATAATTTAGCAGAATCTTTTTTAACACTATCTACATTTTATCTCATTTTAGGCTAATTATTCTCAGAGCTTGAGTGGCTAATTTTTACTGTTTACTTTTCAACCTTCTACATTTAATGTTTAAGCTGAAGAGCACATTGAGGGAAGCAACTGCTAATCGCACATTCCTGGTCTAACAATGCAACTGTGAAAATGAAGAAAAAACTCCTATTTCCAAGGACTGATGATCATGAAAAGAAGAACTTTTTCCTTCAAGTTCTCCTTTGCTAGACTCCATGCTTCAAGAGCTGCTATATAGCCCTTGGCTTGCATCTGTGTTCACACTTCTTCCTATTGGCTTCCCAATATACAATTTTTTTCTATTACTCTGCCTCTGATATTTTTGCATTATCAGGATATGCAGGCACCAGCATGACAAAAAGAACAATATGAGAGTTATTCACCTGGCTGCCTCAGAAAGCAGATTATGGTCAATAGGTAAAGTGATTTCTTCCTGCTTAGTACATCAAATGGCTTCTGCAATACTTATAGCATCATATTTTTTTTATTATTTTTTCAGCATCATATTATATTTAGCCTTTTTCTTTTTTAAGTGACTGCTGGCTGAACTCAGAGCTCATTCACAGACTATAATAAATATAAGGTCACAATTTTTGCCAAGCCTCATATTATACATTTCACAAGCAATATTTCTTTAAATTCTCAAGATAACATTTGAGGTAAATACCATTATTACCTCCATTTTACAGATGAGAAACTGCTGATTAAAGGTGTTAAGTACATTGCCAAAGTCACACAGCAAGGTGAAAATAAATGAAAGTAAAAGTCTCAGCAAGGCTTTTATGGGTATGAAATGTATATTGGTAGAATCTCTCCCCTTTGTCTTCATCATTTTCAGTATTCATATTGTTCAAGAATAATTGCCTGAAAATCACTTTTTTAGGGTGATTACTTTTTATCCCATGCCTTTCTCAACACCAAGATTTTTCTCATGACAATAAGTTATCACGGACAGAGAGAAACAAACAGATGTTGACACAGACAGACACAACTCTCCTTGTCCTTTCACAACTCTATAGCTTTCATTTTTAAAATTGGTAAAACTATTAAATATTGTCACTTTTGATATTTTTTTAAAATTCCAAACCAATAATATAAATACATATGTAGCTAATTATCCTGAAATACAAGGAAACAATAACAAGAAATTCTGCTCTGCAAATTTTCTTTTATTTTAAATTTGCTCTCAATGTCTTAATTTAAGCACACAAAATGAACTTCTTTGTTCAAGATGTGTAAGCAAAAGAGAGAAGACATAAAGCTCTCCATCTCAGAACATTTGTATAAGTAAAATGTAGTTGCTTTTATTAAACTAGACAGATTCATAAAAAGGTAAGTTTAAAAGAGCTGTCCTGAAATCTCAGAACCATGCAGTGCTTCTTATCACTTACTTTCCTTTTTGTAAATATATGAAGGGAAGAGCAACAGCAAAATCATTCCAGACATATTCTGACTGAGACATGTAGGATGGAGAGAGATGAAATTCATTCAACCACTTAATATTAATATGTGAAAGAAAGTGAAAGTAAAGTCGCTCAGTCTTGTCCGACTCTTTGCGACCCCATGGACTATAACCTACCAGGTTTCTCTGTCCATGGGACTTTCCAGGCAAGAGTCCTGGAGTGGCTTGCCATTTCTTTCTCCAGGAGATCTTCCCTACCCAGGGATTGAACCTGGGTCTCTTGCATTGTAGGCAGATGCTTTACCATCTAAGCCACCAGGGAAGTCCTAATAATCCACCATAATTTAATGAGTGCTATAATATTCTCTAAGGTGGGAAGTTTTACATCTTGAAATAGCTTCAACTTCAAGTAGTTGCTTATCTATATTCAAGATGTGACTTTCTCAACAATTCTGTTAAGTTGTCCTATTAAAAATAATTAAGATTCTATAACACAATATACCTGCTACATGTAACTCTTTAATAGTATATAAAAAACCAACTAATATTGTAGACTAGCATTAAAGACTGTTCCTGTGAAGAGTCATATAGTAAATTTTTGAAGCTTTGTGGGCCATATTGTCTGTCACGATTTCAGGGAGTCCTAATTTGGCACAATAGGTAGAAAAAGACCAGAAAAAATGACCATGCAAGCTGAAATAATGCAAATAAATCTTAATAATTAATGGGTAAAATTGTGATTGTATTGTAGCCTCTACAGTTTGTTTTTTGTCAAAACAATAAATAGTAAAAAATTTAAGTGTATAGGAAAGTGAAAAATAGTGAAATTAATATTTATTTTAGTACACTGTGATTTCAAGCATTGAAATCATTGAGAATTAAAGTGTTCTGCTGCTACTGCTAAGTTGCTTGAGTTGTGTCTGCCTCTTCGAGATTTTATGGACTGTGGTCCTCCAGGCTCCTCTGTCCATGGGATTCTCCAGGCAAGAATACTGAAGTAGGTTGTGATGGCCTCCTTCAGGGATCTTCTAAAATGCTCTATTTCCTCTTTAAAAACCCACTTTGATCATGATAGTGTATTGTAAAAAGANCTGCTAAGTTGCTTGAGTTGTGTCTGCCTCTTCGAGATTTTATGGACTGTGGTCCGCCAGGCTCCTCTGTCCATGGGATTCTCCAGGCAAGAATACTGAAGTAGGTTGTGATGGCCTCCTCCAGGGATCTTCTAAAATGCTCTATTTCCTCTTTAAAAACTCACTTTTATCATGATAGTGTATTGTAAAAAGATGTTACTTTTGAGGAAAGAGTGCCTAGGATCTTTCTGCATTTATAGTTATTTGAAAATTAAAGATTGATTAAAATTTTGGGGAGTAGTTTGAGCAGTGCTAGTTTTCTTCTTGTTGCTATATAACTAACTGTAAAAGTGGACAGCTTTTCTGTGCCTTGGTGAAGTGCATGCTTCTTTCTGAGTTTGTATCAGTTCAGTCCAGTTCAGTCACTCAGTCGTGTCTGACTCTTTGTGGTCCCGTGAACCCTAGCACGTCAGGCCTCCCTATCCATCACCAACTGCCAGAACCCACACAAATTCTTGCCCATTGAGATGGTGATGCCATCCAACGATCTCATCCTACATTGTCCCCTTCTCCTCCTGCCATCAATCTTTCCCAGTATCGGGTCTTTTCAAATCCATCAGCTCTTTGCATCAGGTGGACAAAGTATTGGAGTTTCAGCTTCAACATTAGTCCTTCCAATGAATACCCAGGACTGATCTCCTTTAGGATGGACTGGTTGGATCTCCTTGCAGTCCAAGGGACTCTCAAGAGTCTTCTCCAACATCACAGTTCAAAAGCATAAATTCTCCTGTGCTCAGCTTTCTTCACAGTCCAACTCTCACATCCGTACATGACCACTGGAAAAACTATAGCCTTGACTAGATGGACCTTTGTTGACAAAGTAGTGTCTCTGCTTTTAAATATGCTGTCTAGGTTGGTCATAACTTTCCTTCCAAGGAGTAAGTGTCTTTTAATTTCATGGCTGCAGTCACCATCTGCAGTGATCTTGGAGCCCCAAAAAATAAAGTCAGCTATTGTTTCCCCAACTATTTGCCATGAATTGATAGGACTGGATGCCATGATCTTCATTTTCTGAATGTTGAGCTTTAAGCCAACTTTTTCACTCTCC
>SJYW01014578.1:148637-160684 GCA_006410735.1 Raphicerus campestris
AGTCTGTTGTTCCATGTCCAGTTCTAACTGTTGCTTCCTGACCTGCATACACATTTCTCAAGAGGCAGGACAGGTAGCCTGGTATTCCCATCTCCTTCAGAATTTTTCACACTTTATTGTGATCCACACAGTCAAAGGCTTTGGCATAGTCAATAAGCAGAAATAAATGTTTTTTCTGGAACTCTCTTGATTTTTTTGATGACCCAGCAGATATTGGTAATTTGATCTCTGGTTCCTCTGCCTTTCCTAAAACCAGCTTGAACATCTGGAAGTTCATGGTTCATGTACTGCTGAAGCCTGGCTTGGAGAATTTTGAGCATTACTTTATTAGAATGTGAGATGAGTGCAATTGTGCAGTAGTTTGAGCATTCTTTGGCATTGCCTTTTTTTTTTTTTTTGATATTGGAATGAAAACTGAGCTTTTGCCAGTTTGTATCAGCTTCCAAAATTTCATCCCTTGCTCTTTCAAAGTCATAAAATATCTCCAAGAGTTAGCCATACATGTAACAGGCCTCTCTTTCAATCATCCATTTTATAAACTATCACTTGAATGTATCCTTATGAAGCAGGCAGGCAACACAGCATACTATTTTCTGTCTCTGTGTGGACTGAGAGTTGATGCTGATTGGTTGACAACTGTGGTATGCATTTTTATTTACATATTGATTCATAGACCAAAAAGCTACCAGCAAAGTTATGATTTATGTAATTACAGTTAATGTACCATGGTAATTAAAGATTGTTCTTGGAAGATTGGAGTTATCTAACTAAACTGGTATAGTTAAAATCTATGCACATCAGAACCATACAAAGCAAGGATGGCCAGTACTCAACCCTGCCAGGGCAGGGTGAAAGTAGCTGTAGAAAATATGTAAACATACAGACACTGATATGTTCCAGTAAAACTTTATTTACACAAACAGAGAGCTGGCATGATTTAGCCTAGTGGCCATAGTTTTAATCTGCTGTATTATATCACCCAAGCAACAAGTCTTCTCTGTTGTTTGTAAGAGTGAGCCTGCTACATAATCCTTTCTTGAAAAGCCCCTTATCCAAACCTGGCTTCTGTTCTCAAGTGTGAAATATGCTGTCTGCCTAACATCAGAAGCCAAACAAAGGCCATACTTCTTTCTTAGTGATGGGACATATGAGTTGCAGCAATTTATTCTTCATTAATCATGGTTATGTTTTGGCATATTCTAGTGCACAGCACTAATACGGGTAACTCCTAAGTCTTCTAGATTTTAAACACCGGTCTTCTTGACTACATGATGTTTACCAAAGCTGCTAACATGATACTTCTCACTTATCATGTCCAACTAACATAATGCCAAGCAGGCAGTAATATTCTACAGAAGAGCCATTGAATTCTGGCTTCTCTGGAAGAGTTAACAAATCGTACAGTTTGATCATTCATATATACTCTTGGTCATTCTATGTGAATGCTGACTACTTCTGACTCCACCTCCCTTTTAGGAATGAAAAATGTTTTCTTCAGATAATGACTGCATATCATATACTTAGACTTATGCTAATGTGCTCTAACCTCTTAAACCACAAAACACAGTTGGAGTTATCCTTTAGGTAAACTGCTGATGGTCCATTGTCAAACTTCAGGATCCCTCTGGCTTTTATAGGGGCTATACTAGTAAATTAAATGAGAATGTGATAAAGACTATAACTCCTGCATTCTTTAAGACTCCCAGGGTAACACTGGTCTATGCCATTTCCCCCAACACATGGCTCTAGATTTTGATTTACTACAGTGATGAAGTTGTAGTTGTGAAGGAACAGTTCAGGGAACTTCCTTTGGTCTTTCCCACTACAACTCTTACTCCACAGGAATCTATGGGAGCATGTGGCAGTTTTAATAAGGGTTTCAAAATTCTTTCACACTCTTCTCATTCTCTTTCTTTTAAATCTTAGTAGTTTGTGACCATTTGACCAAGAGAGGACAGTATATGTGGTATTATAGGTCTTTCAGGACTAGGTCAGGGAAAAGCAAAACAAAATAGGCATTGTGTACCTGCTTCCCATGGGATGCTGGCTCTAGGAGAAACCATCTACCATGTAAAAAGTCCAGATAGCCTGAGAACACCAGGCTAGAGCTCCAGAATGCACTACTCTAGATGACACCTTCCGCTGAGCTCTTAGCCAAGAGTGAGAATCAACTGCTCTCCAGGCAAGTGAAGCAGCATGGATATCTAATCCAGCTCAGCTTTCCAGTGACTGCAGCCTCAGCCAACATCTGAGTACACCAGTGTGAGAAGTCCTCACTAAGAACTGCACAACTGAGCTCTTCCTGAATTCCTGTCCAAAAAACATAGAAAAATAAAATGCTTATTTTAGGCACTAAACTTTGGGATAATTTGTTTCATGAGACAAGTGCAGGCCAACTAACAAGAGTGCTGTGTGCATGTGCTAAGTCGCTTCAGTAGTGTTCGGCTCTGTGACCCCGTGTACGGTAGCCCTTTGAGCTTCTCTGGCCATGGGATTCTCAAGGCAAGAATACTGGAGTGGGTGGCCATGCCCTCTAGGGGATCTCCCTGACCCAGAGATCAGAACAGCGTCTCTTTAGTCTANCTGTGACCCCGTGTACGGTAGCCCTTTGAGCTTCTCTGGCCATGGGATTCTCCAGGCAAGAATAATGAAGTGGGTGGCCATGCCCTCCAGGGGATCTCCCTGACCCAGAGATCAGAACGGCGTCTCTTCAGTCTAATATGCATTGGGAAGTGGGTTCTTCACTACTAGCACCACCTGGGAAGCCCTAATTGACAAGTAGGATGTGTATTTTAATTAGATATGGGAGGACTTGGGAAATGACTAACAGATGAATTTTTGGAACAAGTGGAACCAGAGTAAATTAAAGCAAGTTTGTTTATTATATAGTATCTCCATTTATTATATCACTGGCATATACTGTCAGGGCATAGTTACTGAACATTTATAGATTTGGAGGCGGGGGGGGCAAAAGTAGGGGAATCATTGCATATTTCTTATGATGTTACAGGGTGTTGGAGACCCAGCTTCCCATTCAGTTTGTAGGTTTGGGGTCTATAAACTGACTCAAGTTGAACTACCATGGATACTGTTTTTTATTTCATTTTATAAAGCAAACAATGTGTTAGACTGCCCACATAGCTTATTCCAAGGAACACTGTGTTTTATTAACAATTGCTGTAGAGACGATTGGTCTGTCCCTGGCTTCCATTATACTCTGACTTTGACATATATTCCAATAACTTCAGTCATGCTTCTCCTGACAATTAAAACTCTGCCACCTGGTCTCTATTCATTTGTCATTCTATCACCTTCCTTTCAATCAGATACCATCATATTTTAAAATCATTCCTAGCCTACAGAGGATAGCCATCACAGATATTTACAATGCTGGTGCACTCCTCACTCACATAATCCTTAGCACTTGGCTAAGTGAATTATACTCAGGTTTCCCATAGGTTTTGAAGATTTATGTACTATATGCACTCTAATTGCCCATGTTTGTGAGCATTTTACCTTTCCCTGATGCTTGCCAGGGAATCTCTGCATTTCTCTTTATTTAGTGAAGGAAAACACTTCTCCCAGCATTTCATAAGCCAGCATGTAGTATATTAGAACCATCTCTGAGTGTCCTTCCCAAAGCATTAAATTCTGTGTTACAGGGAAGTGTTCCCATATGAAGAAACTCTCTCTTAAATAACTCTATTCTGCCCTTCTGGATCCAGCACCCTTACATTCAATTTCGCATGCACTTTCCAGGTCCTGACTGTAATCTTGGCTAGATCCTGAAGTTTCTTTGGTGCTATTCATTTTTCTCCTTTAGCAGAAACTTCCACAGCCAACTTATACTGTAATTTGACCCTAGTTAAGAGTCTTCTGGCAAGGAGCAGAAAGGAGAGTAATGCCTGAGAAAGACACATGTTGTTTTGCAAGCAGAGGTAACTGCATCATCATTATGCATGCATAAAATGCTTGTCTTTGAACAAACAGAGAGTGGAACACTTCTGAATACCCAAAGAGTTTACATGATCTCTGGTGTCAAAGTTCTAGAAACGATTGACCCAGACATCAACATCTTTAATCATGGAGTTCTATTCTTTCCCTATCAAAGCCCAGATCATATTATAGATGACTTGTTGGAGTTCCTCTAACTTTCTAATTCAAATTCTGAGCTTGTTCTTCACCTTTTCCTCTGTTCTCTAGTATTAGAAAGTTAGTTTTTAAATATATTTCCAAGGAGGGATCGTGACTTTCATGTGGTGATTGGTGGTTTAGTTGCTAAGTCATGTCCCATGGACTCCATAGTCTACAGCCTGCCAGGCTTCTCTGTCCATGGGATTTCCCAGGCAAGACTAGAGTGGGTTGCCATTCCTTCTCCAGAAGATTTTCCCAACCCAGGGATTGAAATCATGTCTCTTGCAACTTGTGTATTGGCAGGCGAATTCTTTAACACTGAGCCATCTGAAAAGCCCTATGACTTTCATATGCAGCCTTAAAACAAAGATCAAGCACATCTACTTTTGCCTTTTTCCAAAACATTGATTCAACCCAACAAGAGTCATCTAATCCCATACATTATCTACTTCTTGTCTACTTTAAATGCCTGAGACATTATATGGTCCAATGGAAAGAATGTGTACTTCCCACTTGTTTATGACTGGGAAAAAATTTAGCAAGTGCATTGTTATAGCATACCAGGGCTTATTAGTATGCCACTTACTATCAGTAATAGAAGTCACAATATCATCCAACCAGCAAGTTATCCACTGGAACTCATTTTACAGATTCACTCTTTACAGTCACTCTTGGCACCCACTGACTTAGGTCAGAGTCCTTAGAAATATCTAAGATAGGAATTTGCATGCAAGAGCCATACTAGGGAGGATATTGGGATACTACCTGAAAGGAGGTGAGGGGAGCATGACTGGAGAGAAGGATAAGCTGAATGTGATGCAGATGTAAATAGGTCTCAGCCAGTCCCACACTCATCTATGGATTGGGTTGGAATTACCCTAGCTTAAAGTAATGGTTTTAGGGCTTCCAGACTGCATGCACCAATGCACAGTGACCTCAGTAACATGTATGATCTAGGGAAGGGCAGCTTCCTTAGGTTGAAGGTAATTTCCAAAATGAACCAATAATGAACAACCTGCAGCAAATATTCATGACTACTGGAAGAATGAATGTCTCCATTCTGAAAATGCAATCTGAGCACCTATGTAAAGAAAGTAATGCACATATTCTTTGGAGCATCTGTTTTCAGCACAGAACTTTAGGTTTCAAATGACTATGTCAAAGAGGGCTTATGATGATTGTGTCATGGTGAAAGTATATAGCAAACAGAATACAGAGAGCATGTATATCTAAATTAAAGAGAGAAGACAGTACCCACAGCTGTTCTCAGTAAAAGTAATGTAATCAACTAAGATTTTGAAGTTTGTCATAAAATGCAAAACTTCTATACTTAAAATGATATTAGTTTGAACAAATGTAAAAGTAAGAATCAAAGTTGTCTTCAAGTAGCCTTCAAGTAAGGCTCCTTCCTACATGCCAGCATAGAAGAGTAATGAAAATCAAAAGAGAAATGGGAACTTCCCTGAGCTCAGTAGTAAAGAATCCACTGGTTTGATTGCTGGATTGGGAAGATCCCATATGCCAAGGAGCAACTAAGCCCACCACAACTATTGAGGCTGTGCTGTAGAGCCTGGGAACCACAACTACTGAGTTCACATGCTCCGCAAAAAGAGAAGCCACGGCAATGAGAAGCCGGCACACTGCAACGAAGAGTAGCCCCAGCTCATTACAGCTAGAGAAAAGCCCATGCGGAAACAAAGACCCAGCACAGTCACCAATCAAAGTTAATCAATAAGTAAAATTCTACAAAAAATATGAGAAATAATGCAATGGGCATTTTCAGAGAGAAAAGACAGCCTAACCAAAGCTTTGCAAAAAAAAAAAAAAAAAAAAAACAACCACCTTATATTTCCTCCCCAATTAGAGCTC
The DNA here is from genome assembly GCA_006410735.1 of Raphicerus campestris. Classification (NCBI taxonomy): domain Eukaryota; kingdom Metazoa; phylum Chordata; class Mammalia; order Artiodactyla; family Bovidae; genus Raphicerus; species Raphicerus campestris. The sequence continues at coordinate 154,641 of SJYW01014578.1, forward strand.
TCATCACATACTTTGTGGAACAGAAATCACAATCTCGCTAAAGGGTGTACCAGAGGGAAATAGTTGCCATGCTCTCTGGGCAGATGCAATTATCAATTTATAGCCCATACTGAATAATCAAGTTAATGAATGTCTGTGGGATGCTTATACTTCTCAACTTAGGCTAGACCAACTCTGCCAAATTGTGGCAGTTAGTTTTCTGTGATCCACAACAGACAAAATCAGGTAGACTCCAATCCAGCTATAGTTTTCTAAGTCTTAGCCTTGACTCTGTCTAGACTGGCTACACGTAAAAACCATTGCTGCAGTAATAAGGATTTTGATAACATTTAACTGTTAAAGAGATAAAAAAGCAATTGGAATGAAATTGTGTTAAACTACACTAAAAGACTCAGAAATACTTTAGTAACATACAAGCTGATAAAATATTTTTATTGGCAGGAATTTGGAAAGAGGAAGCATTAGAATCTTGCTCTAGGTTGGAAACAATGCAAGGCCAGGATTTTGTTGGATCATGATCAGTTCAGTTGTTGCATTAATTAGTGAGCTTGACACTCATTGATATTTGTTCAGTGAAGTTAACACATGCCTCAGTAATACTTCAAAGTAATTGTCTCATGGGTCTCCAAAGCCTTGTGTCTCTAATTTTCTTATTTCTGAAACATGTTCTGCTTTGGCATTTGGCTTTAGGCTTGTCATACCCATCCTTTCCTTGTTTGTGACCTATCTTATACAGCTCTGTCCATTTAATGCCATTTCCTACCACCTATTGCCTCAGACAGGTCTTCCTTCAATGTTCTCTTTCTGTCCTAAGTTCAGCTAAGGCTTTTTATCATACAACATTGACCTTCAAATCCATGCAGTGGAGCCCTTTTTCTTCTCTATTGATTGAAAGCAGAAGAAAAAAAAATTTTTTCACCCTGTCAGCTCGTTGCTATCCTTAATAGATTTTCATTGCTTATAACTTTGGCTGTCTAAATTTAAAGCCATGCTCTCAACTCTGGAATTCAAAAAGTCTAAGTGAATGTCCAGTGTCATTTAATTAATACAGAGAGTTTATGAAGAAATATCAACTTTCAATAATATCAACATGCAACAATTTCATTTATGCAAACATTGCTATGCAGTAAGTCTCAATATTTTGAAATTGTCAGTAAATTTATAGTCATTTCTCAGTAACTGGAGAGTTTTATTTTCATATTTAATATGCTGTTCCATTATTTTGAAAAAATTTCACATTAAACTAGTTTCAAGCTTTTGTCCTCTCTCCCACCTTGCCAGGTAAAATCTCTTGTGGCTTTAGTGTTTTGAAGGAGGAACAGAGAGAGGGAAGAGCTGACAGTATCACTATTTACACACACCCTTCCTTTTCTTGTGCTAGTTATTCTAGTTGGAAGGTGGAGTAAAGAGGGAACACAAGTCTTCCTTGACTTAACTGGGAGTAGTGGCAATCTGGTTGAGTTGATTATCGCTGCTTTCCTGAATAACTGAAACTGGCTACTCTTTCTTTCTACATCATAATTACCTAAATGCTGACTTTCTTAGGAACCACACTTACTGGGTATTAAAAATCTCTTCCAAAGTGGTCTTCAATGGCCCAATTTCTTAAAGATTAGAGATAAGGATCTGTTTAGCCCAGTTCTGAGGCTATTCACCACCCCCACCATCAGCATCAGTCTATCCCCAAGCCTCTTCCTAATGGATTCCCTTCTTTCTCTTCAGCAGACATTGCCAAACAGTGAGGGAGAGAGGGTCTACTCAGCTCCCTCTTTCTTAGCTCTGCCATCTCTCTCAAAGTCTCTCTGCCTGCATAGTACAGGAGCAGGAAGGCAAGTGCAGAGCCTAAGAAGACAGCCACTGGAGAACAAAATTCTCCCTCCCTTTCCTTTGGGAGCCCATTCTTAAAAAGCCTTTCTCTTGGCTTTGGAAAGGAAAGTGCTTTTCTCCAATAACATTTATAGCATTCCCACAATCCCTTATTGCAGGCTCATCTTATTCACATTTCTTTATTATACTGCCTCCTCTGTGTGGGTCACACTTTTGGGGAGATAGGAAAATGCCTACTCAGCTTTATTTGACAGTGAGAAGTAAAACCAGAATCACGTTTCTAACCCTTTGTCCCTTAAGGGAAGCATAGTAAAGAAAACTCACCAGGCATGGGCCAAGAGGGATGGACATGTACTAGAGCTGACAGATCTTAAAGTATATCAAAGTCAAGAGGACTGGCTGAGAGCTAGAGAAGTCTGGCAAGATTGCTGTCAAAGGAAGAAGAGATAGTGGGAGACAACTAATGTTAAAGTTGGGATCAGAGTAAGCTGATTCCTCTGAAATGTCAAAAGGAAGTCCATCACATATGAAAATCATATATATAGCAATTTAAAAATAAGCTTAAAAATTAATAATTTGATGTTTTGAGTGGATCTAAATGTTCATGCATCAGTTGTATTTCTTAGGCCAGTACAAATAAGGTCAGAAAAAAAATGGGCACAAGTGGCAACTATACAGTAATCGTAAGAGCATTAATAAAGTGTAAACTCTCTGACATGCCACTAACTGAAATCTTCACACCCGGCTCTTTCCAAATCTTCCACAGATGGAGCTGAAGGGTTCTGCAGATTCCTGCTTATGTCCGCACATCAAGACTGGGTTTACGCCACTTTTAGTTGTTCAGGTGCCACCTCTGCTGCAAGTCTCTTCTACCACATACAGTTGCGGCTCTAGTCCAACATCTAGGCACACTTTCTGCCACTGTAGATGTGAATGCTTAGCATTCTTCTTGCAATCATCACTGCCAAAGTAACTTTGTATGTTTGGTCTTAAAAAGAGCAGTGATTTGTGCCCTTTATCTCATTTAGAAGGCTTAGCTATACAGCATTTCAAATGCTGTAAAGGCCTCTTGTCTTTCAAATTTCATCCTGATCCAGAAGTGCTGGTGTGGGAGAAAGAATAGCATCTGTGAAAGATATTGAAATTGTCTTCATACCCACCACCGGTTAGACCCTCTTTCCCTTTCTAGCACACTGTCTGGAGGACTGTGAGCAACTTGATTATAAAGCAGGTTAGGTGTGTTAGTGCTGGTGACTTAGGAGATCTACTTTGTTGCCATGAATCATCCTGAAAATAAACCCCAGTGATTCTGTCCTGCAAACCATACAGACATTTTAGACTTTGCAACCTGTGAAAATCCTTAGGTCTTCACTCATAAATCCATGTCTCACATATTTTCACTTTCCTTAAAGTAAAAACACATGTGTGCACTTATACACACAACATAAAAAATCCCAAAAGCCAAGAGCATATTCAGTGAGGAAAAAGTCTAAAAATAAAAGTGATATAAAGCAATGAGAAAGAATAACTAGGCCAGCCCAGCATATTTCAAACATACTTTTTCCCTATAAGGCATGCTGTCAAAATAATTCCCTACTGATGCTACAACTAAAAATCTTACTTTTTATTGTTTTTCACATTTTAGAAAAAGCTAAAAGCCAATTGGTTCTGATCATGTATAATCTTGTCCAATTAACACAAAGCTGTTCTAATTGATTACTTTCTAATGGGAAATTATTCTATCAAATGAGTTAACATCAGAGAAAATATTTTTCAATAATTTGGTGTTATAAAAAGTATTCTTTCAAAGGCATTTTAAAATATTTTCCCTACATGTGCATATATTGTTGATGTATTATGGAATACAATTTCTGTACTTAGTTTATTTGCATAATTTACTGAGTGTGACTATCACGTAAATAATCTTAGACTATCGTGTCTGATTAGAATGAAAGAAAATGCAGACCAGTTTTGTGAATAAAAACTATTGAGAAATCAGACAATGATGAGGGAAAGTGCCTTTCCAGGTGGCGCTAGTGGTAAAGAACACGACTACCGCTGCAGAAGATGTAAGAGAGGTGAATTTGATGCCTGGGCTAGGATGATCTTTTGGAAGAAGGCATGGCAACCCACTCCAACAGTCTTGGCTGGAGAGTCCCATGGACAGAGAAGCCTGGCATATTACAGTCCATGGGGTTGCAAAGAGTCAGACACAACTGAAGCTCTTAGAACACACTTTACTTTTCTTGGCCTTCCATTTCCTGTTCTCTTCATGAAAAAATTTAGTCCACCAGTATGAAGTGGGACTGAGGACAATAGGTATCCATGCCAGAGGTATCCATGCCCAGAATGGGATGGTGGAATCACTGTGGGTAAAAGGACATTCAAAAGGAAGACAGTCTGTGAAAGAGATCAGAACAAAGCCCTCAGAGGGATTTCCACTGAGGGAGCAGTATGATGTGGACTGTCAGAACCAATGCATGGTAAAGAGTGTATCCACATGGGACTGCAGTTAGTTATATGATTTATTATATAAGGAGGTGAGAAGGAAATTCATATTGTGCATAGAGAGTGGACTATGTGGGGTTTTGAACTCCAAGAGGGGTGTAGAGGGTATCCACAGGTCTTCAGGGCTCAGCAAAATGAGGAAGAAACACATAAGGCAATGGGATGCAAGGTGGTGTGGCATGGAGTGTCAAACCCCAGGAAAGGTAAGGAAGAAGCTAGCCCAAAGCAGTGTCAGTGTTTGAGTGGTCTGGGGTGGGTGGGGGGCATTCCAGTGTATATGTGGAGGAAGAACATGGCATAGACAATGAGATCATGAACAGTGGAGGAAGACGTGTCCAGAGGGTTATCTCTTCACTGGTTTTGTGAGCTCAAGTAGATTAAAGAGAGCATCTGTATGAGATGACTCTTTAGCAAGGCTGTTATTGTCTAGGCAGGTGAGGGTACCACCAACGGGAAGACCATCTCATCAGGAAGTAATGGGCTCTAGGTGGGCTGAGGAGGCTGGAGTGAGAATTTCCACCTTGTGAGCAATCCTACTCAGAGAGCTGGAACAAAGGTGGAAAGAGGAGGACATTCGCATATAATGAGGAGCAATAACGTGGTCCTGGAGTCCAAGTGGAACAAGAAAGTCCTGTGCATGAAGAGGATGGTAGCAGTGCTGGGAGTACAGTTACACTGAGGGCGATTGATCACATAAGTAAGTTAGGTAGGGATAATGGGAACTGGGTTTCTGACCATTAGGAAAGAAAATTACAAATATAGAAAGGGAAGAAATTAATGTGAACTCTATGGCATATTGAAATTAAAGAAGCTTGTATAAACTCCTAGTTTTCAATATTAAAAAATAAAAAAAATAAATAGTGGTGCAAATATGTGTTTATGTGTGTGTTTTCTAACTTTTCCTATTGAGATAGCCTGGAAGCAGGGACATCCCAATAATAATAAGAACAACTTAAACTTGGATCTTGGTTTCTTAATTCTACTCTCTTAGATGAGCTAGGACTCCTTGGAGAAAAGTCTGATCTAGAGGTGAGGCAGGAAAAGGTATGAGTTTAGAACATCATCTTATACCGGAAAACAGTAAAAGGCTCAAATGATGAAAGGGCATGCCAAAAGAACACTTAGAGGGTTTCTACTAGCCAAATCTGAGATTACTGAGCATCAAAATAAATAATGATGCTAATGGATGACAGCAAAACAGAAAGCCATGGTTCACAGTGATATATAAAAATAAGTGAATAAATTAATATCTGGATGGTGGAGAAGCTTGGTGGTAGACATCATTTACATCAACTGAATAAAGTTAACAAAGGACAAATTGAAATCTTGGGCAATCTAATAAGAGGCACTAAGAACACAATATTACTTTTGTGATATTCCTAAAATGCACAACCTGAATCTGAGTAAACATCAGAGAAGCTCAAATTGAGGGACTTTCTATGAACTATCTGCCCTATGTCTTTGAAGATTCAATGTTACAAAAGCTAGGGTAGACTCAAAATGGTTTCCTAATGAAGGGGACTAAAAGATTCAATGCATAAAGGATTCCAAATTGAATTTTCTGCCATTAAGAACATTTCTGAAACAGTTGGTAAAACTTAGATAAAACTTTGAATTCAACTTTATTGAGTAAATGATAAAAATATGTAACGTTAATTTGTCAGTTTCAATGATTGTATCATACTCTGTAGAAAAAAAAAAAAAAAACA
>SJYW01014578.1:163247-184228 GCA_006410735.1 Raphicerus campestris
TCAAGGCTGTATATTGTCACCCTGCTTATTTAACTTCTATGCAGAGTACATCATGAGAAACGCTGGGCTGGAAGAAGCACAAGCTGGAATCAAGATTACTGGTAGAAATATCAGTAACCTCAGAAATGCAGATGACACCACTCTTATGGCAGAAAGCGAAGAAGAACTAAAGAGCCTCTTAACGAAAGTGAAAGATGAGAATGAAAAAGTTGGCTTTAAGTTTAACATTCAGAAAACTAAGATTATGGCATCTGGTCCCATCACTTTATGGGAAATAGATGGGTAAACAGTGGAAACAATGGCTGACTTTATTTTGGGGTGGGGGGGTGCTCTAAAATCACTGCAGATGGTGATTGCAGTCATGAAATTAAAAGATGCTTACTCCTTGGAAGGAAAGTTACAAACAACCTAGACAGCATATTTTAAAGCAGAGACATTACTTTGTCACCAAAGGTCCATCTAGTCAAGGCTATGGTTTTTCCAGTAGTCATGTATCGATGTGAGAGTTGGACTATAAAGAAAGCTGAGTGCTGAAGAATCAATGCTTTTGAACTGCAGTGTTGGAGAAGACTCGAGAGTCCCTTGGACTGCAAGGAGATCCAACCAGTCCATCCTAAAGGAGATCAGTTCTGGGTGTTCACTGGAAGGACTGATGTTGAAGCTGAAACTCCAATACTTTGTCTACCTGATGCAAAGAGCTGACTCATTTCAAAAGACCCTGATGCTGGGAAAGATTGATGGCAGGAGAAGGGGACAACAAAGGGTGAGATGGTTGGATGGCATCACCGACTGAATGGACATGAGTTTGGGTAGACTCCGGGAGTTGGTGGTGGACAGGGAGGCCTGGCATGCTGCAATTCATGAGGACACAACTGACAGACTGAACTGAACTGAATTTAGAAAATCACTGTCAGTGTATGGCAAAACCAATACAGTATTGTAAAGTAAAATAAACAAACAAACAAACTAAAAAAGAAAATCAAAGTGTAATTGGATGTTCCCCTCACTCTGCATATGATAGTGTAATGGAAAGAAAGCTAATAAAATAAAGAGGAAAATTATTGAATTTGGGGCTAGGTAACTTCAAGAACTCCCTGCAGTTTTTACTTGCTGTGCAATTGAACAACTCTACTTTAGGTCTCCGTTTTATTCATGGAGCATCGATGCTTGCATTCTTTACGTCAGCTCTTGTAACTGAGCTAAAAGATTCAAAGGTGGTGGTTGTGAAAACATTTTGTAGAATATAAGGTGGCACAGAAAAATCAGCATTAGGCAGTAACATGATCAAACTAGGCTTAACCAGTGCTATTTGAGTTTACTACAAAATTCCTGGTGTGTTTGATCAAAATCAATTCAGTTCTGATTCGATTGGCCAAAACTTTTTATCTGGCAAATCTAGCTTAAATTTTAAATTAAGAACATTCATTTTGATGTTAATAAAAGTCAGGCAACAAATATTTTTCTCTATTTTACACTTTTTTAGTAATTACAGAGTAGTTTTTGTGTGTGTGGTTTTCAGTGTTGTCGTTGTTGCTTTTACAGAGTACTCTTTTTAACTATTTGTATGATTAGAAAGTTAAGAGCCAGAGAGAATTTATTTCCTTAAAGAAATATCCTTTGATCTTTGCATAGAGTTACAATTATGATCTTTCTGTGAATATCGATTCTGATATGGAATTTCTTTCTATCTTGATGCTACAAGGAGCGTCTGTCAAGGATGTGGCAAATTCCCCCACCTGAAATAACAAGTATACATTTAAAATTGACTTTCAACTGCTGTTTATTGATAGGACATTTTTGATGATAAATTTAATCAGATTTAAGATTCTGTGGTTAAATTTTAACCATAACTCTTAACCAGCACAAATAAAAACATCATTCTGAAACAAATTGGGGGCTGGAGAAAAAAGAAAATTAAAATCAATTATATTTTTTCTGTTTTTATTTCAATTTTTGAAATGTGACATTGTTGATTTTTGTATTAATTTTTATTTTTTAACTATGAAACAAAACATATTTGTCTTATTACTGAGATGTTGGATTCCTCCTTAAATTTTGTGCTAAGGCAAATAGTTTGTCTATCCCAGTCCTAGCCCTGGCCAGATGAATAATATTTATTTTAAAATATGCAATGTTTCTAATCTGAAAAGATAGATCTATGAATCCCCATGGTTATCACAGGATTATTTACAAGAGCCAAGACATAAAAACAACCTAAGTGCCCAGCAACAAATGAATAACTAAAGAAGCTGTGATATTTAAACTCACACATTTGGAATACTATCAGACATAAAAATGAAACCTTGTCATTTGGGACAGTATGGATGAACCTTGAGGGCTAAGTGAAATAAGTCAGATGGAGAAAGACAAGCACTGTATGACTTTACCCAAATGTGGAATAAAAAACATTAACAAACAAACCAAAATAAGCCAAGCTATACAAAAATTAACACATAGGTACAGATAACAGAGTAGTGGTTACTACAGAGAAGGGGCATAGGGAGGGTAAAATGGATAAAGGGAATGAATTGTATGGTGACAGGTGGAAAATAAATTTTTGGTGGATATACAGAAGTCTAAATATAAAGTTGTGCACATGAAAGTGAAAGAGGAGAGTGAAAAAGTTGGCTTAAAGGTCAACATTCAAAAACTAAGATCATGGCACCCGGTACCATCGCTTCATGGCAAATAGGGGAGGAAACAGTGGAAACAGTGGCTGGCTTTATTTTTCTGGGCTCCAAAATCACTGCAGATGGTGATTGCAGTCATGAAATTAAAAGACGCTTACTCCTTGGAAGGAAAGTTATGACCAACTTAGACAGCATATTAAAAAGCAGAGACATTAATTTGCTGACAAAGGTCCATCTAGTCAAGGCTGTAGTTTTTCCAGTGGTCATGTATGGATGTGAGAGTTGGACTATAAAGAAAGCTGAGCACAGAAGAATTGATGCTTTTGAACTGTGGTGTTGGAGAAGACTCTTGAGAGTCCCTTGGACTGCAAGGAGATCCAACCAGTCCATTCTGAAGGAGATCAGCCCTGGGATTTCTTTGGAAGGAATGATGCTAAAGCTGAAACTCCAGTACCTCAGCCACCTCATGCGAAGAGTTGACTCATTGGATGGTTGGATGGTATCACTGACTCAATGGACATGAGTTTGGGTAAACTCCAGGAGTTGGTAATGGACAGGGAGGCCTGACGTTCTATGGTTCACGGGGTTGCAAAGAGTCAGACACGACTGAGTGACTGGCTGAACTGAACATGAAACATATAACATTATAAAGTAATGTTAACTCAAAAATAAATGTAATGTAGTGTTTATTAGTACTGTTATAGTTATATAAAGTCAAGTTTGTCAAAACCATAACATCAATGAGACATGTCCACTCTGTTACCCTCATTCTCAAGGCTGCTGAAACGTATGTGCATGCATGTATGTGTTGGTGTATAGATTCTTCTGCTTAGGAAGACTTTCAAGTGACACATTTTAACAGAATATTTATAAACAACTAAGTGATTCTGGGCTGTATAAGAGCAGAGAAACCATTTAATGAAGAATTAGGCTGTGATTTATAAGAATATTTTGGAAAATTATACATGCAGAATAGCTAGACAGCAGCAAGAGGTGCTATGTTAAAATAGGAGTCTGGAGAGGAAATCAGTTTATGAACGGATGTTACAGAATATAATAGACATTATTTTCACATGGACCATAGTCTAAGCAATTTGATTATGATGACTTTAGAGGGGTTTTCTTTGTGTTTCTTCACTTGAGCTTTGAGGAACTTTTTAAAATTGTAGGTGTATGGCTTCATCAAATCTGGAAAGATTTTTATCATTACTTCTTCAAATATTTTTTTTCCCTTCTCTGCCATCTCTCTCCTCTAGACTCCAATTACATAATTACAGACTGCTTGATGTTGTTGTTCAGCTCACTGATCTTCCATACATTTTTTTTAAAACAAACTTCATAGTTGAGAATAGTTTTAAATTCATAGAAAAGTTGTAAAGATCATACCCAATATTCAGTTTTCCCTATTACTGATATCTCACATTAGTATTCTGCTGCTAAGTCACTTCAGTTATGTCCGACTCTGTACAACCCCATAGCCAGCAGCCCACCAGGCTCCCCCATCACTGGGATTCTCCAGGCAAGAACACTGGAGTGGGTTGCCATTTCCTTCTCCAATGCATGAAAGTGAAAAGTGAAAGTGAAGTCACTCAGTCGTGTCTGACCCTTAGCGAACCCATGGACTGCCGCCTACCAGGCTCCTCCGTCCATGGGATTTTCCAGGCAAGAGTACTAGAGTGGGGTGTCATTGCCTTCTCCAACATTTGTATGAAACCTCTACAAATTATATTTTCTGTCTCTGTTTCATCTGATACAGTTTCATTTGATATCTCTTTAATTTCACTAATCTTTTCTTTGGGGTGTGTAATATACTTTTAATCTTATGCAATGTATTTCCCATTTGAGACATTTATTTTAACATCTAGAAGTTCATTTTAACTATTTTTATATTATACATACCTTTCATTTTCATACTCATACTTCCTTTTGTCTTTTTGCACATATAGAATATATTTAAATTGCAGTTCTGATTTCCTTATCTATTATTCATATAATTATGTCTATTATTCATATATTTTTCAGCATTGTTTTTCTGTTTACATTGGTTAATTATTTTTCCTAATTATATGCTTTATGTGCCTGACCTCTTTGCATCCATGGTGATTTTTTTTAGAAGCCAGGCATTGTGAATGTTGTGATTGAGTGCTAAGGTTTTTGTATGTCTTCAAATATTTAATAATATTATTCTTCACGCACCTAATTAGTTGGAAACAACTGTATTCTTTTGAGGTTTGCTATACTAGGTGAATCCACAATAGCATAGTTTTAATGAGACCTCATTATTGAGCGCCGCTTTTGAACTGTGGTGTTGGAGAAGACTCTTGAGAGTCCCTTGGACTGCANTCTAGTCAAGGCTATGGTTTTTCCTGTGGTCATGTATGGATGTGAGAGTTGGACTGTGAAGAAGGCTGAGCGCCGCTTTTGAACTGTGGTGTTGGAGAAGACTCTTGAGAGTCCCTTGGACTGCAAGGAGATCCAACCAGTCCATTCTGAAGGAGATCAGCCCTGGGATTTCTTTGGAAGGAATGATGCTAAAGCTGAAACTTCAGTACTTTGGCCACCTCATGCAAAGAGTTGACTCATTGGAAAAGACTCTGATGCTGGGAGGGATTGGGGGCAGGAGGAGAAAGGGATGACCGAGGATGAGATGGCTGGATGGCATCACGGACTCGATGGACGTGAGTCTGAGTGAACTCCGAGAGATGGTGATGAACAGGGATGCCTGGCATGCTGCTATTCATGGGGTTGCAAAGAGTCGGACATGACTGAGAGACTGAACTGAACTGAACATTATTGAGATAATTGTCTATGAGACTCTAGTCAGTATCACGTGCATTTGAAGGCCTTTTAACCTTGTCTAGTGAGAACAACAGGAAGGAATCAGGCTCATTGGAAAGACTTATGCTGAAGCTGGAGCACCAATACTTTGGCTACCTGATGCAAAGAGCTGATTCATTGGATAAGACCCTGATGCTGGGAAAGATTGAGGCCAGGAGGAGAATGGGGAGATAGAGGATGAGATGGTTGGATGGCATCATTAACTCAATGGACATGAGTTTGAACAAACTCCAGGATATATTGAATGACAGGAAAGACTGGCATGCTGCAGTCCATGGGATTGCAAATAGTTGCACACAACTGAGACACTAGACAACAAGTGAGAACAAACTATTTCATTCTTTATGTGAAGTTTGATGACTGTTCTCTAAGTTCCTTTTCAGTGTTTCTTTCCCTAGCTTATGCATGTGCTGATCACACTCAGGTGAAGCATGTGCATTTGCTCATCAAACTCAGGTTCCCCAAGAGGAAACCTCTGCATAACTCTGGATCTCAATCTATCTCTTTCTTTCTTTCTCCTTGTTACCCCCACCCTTCAGCTCACTCTTCTATATAAGATACTTTGCAAAGTCTGCCCACGTTGAGCACCACATAAAGTGAAGTGAATCTCTCAAGTCACATTTCTGGAAACATTTTCTATGAAGTATCCAGGAACCATTAAAGTGCTTGCATCCCTTTGTTTTTCTTCTCTCAAAGATTATCATCCTGCTAAGGCTGTGGTACAATGTTTAATACATTCTAGTCTTTCATTGCTTAAAGTAGAAGAGTAAACCTAGTTTCTGTTATTCTATTATGCCCATAGGGTATTCTATATACCAATAGAAAATTTAGTTCTTTCCTTTATACTAATACAAAGAATTCATTGTGTTTGGCCACTAATCAAATTTTGTTTACATTATCTTCCAACCAACTGAAGTCTATTTGTTATTTCAGTCACATGAAAGACAAAAAGGATCTATTATGATTTTTTTCCAACTAGAATTCTGAGAGAAAGCAGTTGAAGTTGCAGAATAGAGAGAAATGTGCAGGTGCTATCAATGGGAGAGAAGAGCAGAAAAATAGAACCCTTTTTTTGTTTTAGGTTGTATTCAATTTGCTTCTTCATGCTTCACCTGTATTATTTCAGAATCTTTGTTTGAAAGTAACTTATTTTAATTTTATGAGCTCTGGTTGTTTTTGGTGAATTGAAAAACAATACACATTTCTCTTTGATTTTAATGCTGGGAACTGCTTTCTTTAATTCATAATCAGGGTGTTAATTTATCTACTAAACTACCACAATTATAATAATTCCCTGAAATGTGAGGCAGCTGACTGAAATTATTTTTTCTCACATCAGCACTATATACAATCTGAATATATTTTCTGATACATTTTGAATAGAGTCAATAATCAAATAGATCTCTGTGACACTGGATAACAGTACTGCTTATATTCTATTCTGGGAAACAATAAAAATTCACATTTAAAGATAAATTTGCAAAAATAATGTTCATATCTATAAAATACTTATGGAACAAAAATATCATTATTTTGAGGTAGTCATATAATTTACCATACAATATATTCCAGTTTGGTTTATAAATGGCTATATTTGTTAGCAAAAGTAAGCCTAATATCGTCATTTAATTTCACTGACTAAATTCTATGGCAGCTTCAATTTTGTCAGGAATAATAAGGATGCATTTCTCTTTGTCTCAAAATATTTATATCATCCCAAAGGTGATAAAAAAAGATATTCCAAGGANAATGGCTATATTTGTTAGCAAAAGTAAGCCTAATATCGTCATTTAATTTCACTGACTAAATTCTATGGCAGCTTCAATTTTGTCAGGAATAATAAGGATGCATTTCTCTTTGTCTCAAAATATTTATACCATCTCAAAGGTGATAAAAAAAGATATTCCAAGGAAGTTGAACTTGTAAACTTCAATGGATTATTAATTAGTCTGCCAAGTTTAATATTTGATCAAGAAAGAAAGGTAACACTTGAGCACATTTTAATTAGCTCTTTTAAAATTCTTCTACCACTGCCATTAAGATCTGCAGAAAGAAGAGTTCCAACAAATAATGCCATTTTTTCCACATGTCTTCAAAGACATGTTCATTGAGATAACTTTCATGGACAGCACAATATATCCAGAAACATTAAGCAACAGGAGGGTCTCCTCGTCTTCAATTTTTGATTCACACAAATCTCTGTTAATAACTGTATATTGTATCTGACTTACCCTGTGCTGTCATTTGAAATATCTCAAAGAGTTTACTTTTTCTGTTACGCCAACTAGAAAAGTTTCACAAAACAGCATGTTTTCATTCATAGTGTTTTCCAAAATATATCTTACAAATGCCAACAACTGAGCACAACCTGAAACATCTGTTGATTTGTCCATTTATGGGACAAAGTAATCACTTTCAATACTCTTTAAAACCAGCTGTTCACAGGCATTAATTGCCATGTCACTTGTATGCTTTAGAACAGCAGCATTTGACAATGGCACATGTGTTAATTTGTTTATCACATCTGGTTCTTTTTCAGTAAATACTGTCTTAATGGCAGATGGCACTAGAAGAGTAGTTGCAATTATGTAGTTTAAAAGGGATCTGAGTTGTGATGGATACAGTATGCATTTCAGTGGCTACATTTTTATCTTACAACTCATTTGTAAATTTCTTCAAATTTCTTACTTGCAAGTCCCATTATCTAGGTTTTCATTTTTAGAAATGCACATGTTGACTCTACAATGACAAAATAATTTTAAAGACTATCTTCATATATCAGAGCTTCAAAATATATATATCATGTCTCTTCTAAAAGAGATAGAATTTTGGTGTCTTTTCTACCTCAAGTGATCCAGGAGCCTCAAAGCACATTCTTAGAGTAATTAAATACCACCAGTTTCCAACATCCAGGACCCTTGAAATATTATTAAAGGCTGTGACTTCCATGAGGTTGATTTAAGGGCAGTGGAGAGTCATTTTAGTCTGACAAAGGAAAAGCCACTGTTTCTTGCATATTTCCTTTCCAGTTTTGCTTACACATGCACACACACACACCCCCTACTCTCCTACAATGAAAATTCGATCAGCCTGGAAAAAGACAAAAAGAAACAGAAAAAGACAAAATAGCTGTTTGAGAAGGGCTTACAAATAACTGATAGAAGAAGAGAAACAAAAGGCAAAGGAGAAAAGGAACAATATACCCATCTGAATGCAGATTTCCAAAGAGTAGTGAAGAGAGATAAGAAAACCTTCTTAAGTGAACAGTGCAAAGAAATAAAATATTTAATATGAAATCTCTCTAGAATAAACATAAATCTCCAGCACACCAATTTGAAAGCATTGATTCTTCAGTGCTCAGTCTACTTTTTGGAAAAACCACAGCTTTGACAACAGGACCCTTGTTGACAAAGTGGTATCTCTTTTATGCTCTCTATGCTTGTCATAGCTTTTCTTTAAAAGAACTGGAGCTGATTATACAGAGTGAAGTAAGCCAGAAAGAATAACACCAATAGAGTATACTGACACATATATATGGAATTTAGAAAGATAGTAATGATGACCCTGTAGGTGAGACAACATAAGAGACACAGAGGTATAGAACGGACTTTTGGCCTCTGAGGGAGAGGGAGAGGGTGGGATGATTTGGGAGAATGGCACTGAAACATGTATACTATCATATAAGAAATGAAGTGCCAGTCGATGTTCAATACAGGATACAGGACGCTTGGGGCTGGTGTATGGGATGATCCGGGGAGATGGTGTGGGGAGGGAGGTGGGAGGCGGCTTCGGCATTGGGAGATCGTGTACACCTGTGGCTGATTCATGTCAATGTATGGCAAAACCAATACAGTATTGTAAAGTAGAATAAAGTATTAAAAAAAAGAACAAGTGTGTTTTTTCGTTGTTGTTTTTTGTTTTGTTTTGTTTTTAATTTTATGGCTGCAGTCACCATCAAAGTGATTGTAGAGCCCAAGAAAATAAAATCTGCCACTGCTTCCACTTTTTCACCTTCTATTTGCCATGAAGTGATGGGACCAGATGCCATGATCTTTATTTCCTTCATGATGAGTTTTAAGCCAGCTTTTTCACTCTCCTCTTTCATCCTCATCAAGACACTCTTTAGGTCCTCTTCACTTTCTGCCACTAGAGTGGTATCATCTGCATATCTGAGGTTGTTTATATTTCTCCCAGCAGTCTTAATTCTAATGCTTCTTGATTCTAAGTGTCTGTTTTTTCTGCAAATATGTATTCAGAGGTATTTGCCAAATGGTTAACAGTGGCTCCCATAGGATTAGTTAGGGTAGCCTACACTAGAACTTTTATTAATTTTTCAACACACATGTATCACTTTTATAATTAAAAAAATAAACATTTGCGTGCCTCAGGATTTAATTCTATTCCACATCTCCTTCCATTTGCTCTCCTCTAGCCATCACATTCACTTCAAATGGTTTAATTAACCTGTGAGTAGCATGATTACACATCTACATTCTAATTTTGGATAGTTTTCAAGCCATGGATGTCTGTATTTCCTATTAGAGACTCATTCTTGCCCCCAAAATAGTATATATTTCCTGCTTACTACATGTCATGATAATTGATGGACACACAGTTACTAAAGCAAAGTGACATGGCTCCTCTGTTGACAGCTGAAAATCTTTGAAAATGGTGTATATTGAATGATTAAACAAATAAATGTATTGTAAAATGTAAGAAGCACCCTCCAGAAAAAATATATCCAATGCTATAATTGAAGTAATAATCACAAGTCTATATTAGATTGGGTGTCCAGAGAAGTCCTTTCTGAGGAGATGATACAGAAGGTGAGGTCAGGCGGAGAACTGGCCAACCATGCAAAGAGTAGCTTCCAGTCAGAGGGACAGGAGTTTGGAAAATCAGAGGTCAGAGAGTGCTTGCTGTGCTTTAAAAATGGAAAGGGAAATGTGGTTTAGGTGTCGAAATTGAAAAAGAATGTGGCATAAAATAATCTCAGAAAAAAAAATCTTAGAAACATCAACGCAGGAGCTCAGTAATGGGAATTTTAGACTATATGGGGATTCTCAACTATTTTAAAAGCAGTGAGACTTACTAAAGAGATTTAGGTGGGTTAAGGATGTGTTTCAGAGAAGGCAATGGCACTCCACTCCAGTACTCTTGCCTGGAAAATCCCATGGATGGAGGAGCCTAGTAGGCTGCAGTCCATGGGGTCACTCAGAGTTGGACATGACTTAACGACTTCACTTTCACTTTTCACTTTCATGCACTGGAGAAGGAAATGGAAACCCACTCCAGCATTCTTGCCTGGAGAATCCCAGGGACAGGGGAGCCTGGTGGGCTGCCATCTATGGGGTCCCACAGAGTCAGACACAACTGAGGTGACTTAGCAACAGCAGCAGGGATGTGTTTTATTTTATAGATTTTAAAAATTTTCTGTCTCTATCATTTATACTGTAAAAGGAGGTCAAAGATGGGAAGTATGGAAGAAGCAGCTCATTAAGACTTTGTAGGGTATTTAGATTTCCTTATAAACACTGATCAGTTGACAATTAAGAAATCTGGGCATATCTTTGAATTCTTGATTCCTTGCACATGCTTTACCATTCTATGATCTAGTTTGACAATTTTAGAATCTTAATGTCTCTCATATGCATAATTTATTCTTCTCTATTAATTTCCTGTCTTTAATTATGCTTCATGTCTGTATAGTCAAAGCTATTATTGTGTCCGACTCTTTGTGACCCCGAGGACTGTAGCCCACCAGGCTCCTCCGTCCATTGGATTCTCCGGGCAAGAATACTGGAGTGGGTTGCCATTTCCTTCTCCAGGGGATCTTCCCAACCCAGGGATCGAAGCTAGGTCTCCTGCATTGCAGGCAGACGCTTTAACCTCTGAGCCACCAGGGAAGCCCCATCCAGTAATCCAGTAGTCATATATGGATGTGAGAGCTGGACCATAAAGAAGACTGAGAGCTGAAAAATTGATGCTTTTGAACTGTGGTTTTGTAGAAGACTCTTGAGAGTTCCTTAGACTGTAAGGAGATCAAACCAGTGAATCCTGAAGGAAATCAATCCTGAACATTCATTGGAAGAATTGATGCTGAATCTGAAACTCCAGTACTTTGGTCATCTGATGCATAGCGCTGACTCATTAGAAAAGACTCTGATGCTGGAAAAGATTTAAGGCAGAAGAAGGGGATGACAGAGGACAAGATGGTTGAATGGCATCACCAGCTCAGTGGACATGATTTTGAGCAATCTCTGGGAAATGGTGAAGGAGAGGGAAGCCAGGTGTGCTGCAGTCCATGGAGAAGCAAGGGTCGAATACAACTGAATGACTGAACAATAACAGCAAACTTTTATCTGGGCTATTACAAGACTACAGTCTTTCTAACACATTTCTATGGCTACTATCATGCATGTCAACCATGACCATGAAAAAAATGATGCCTTGGTAATCTTAATAAAATAAACATTTAATCATGATACTCCACTACTTACATCATCACTCAGTTCCCACAATAATATATATATATATAGATATAGGAAAAATGCAATTTATTAAGCACTTCTGTGGACAGCTGAATATATGAAAATTTTATTGGAATATACTTGATTTACAGCATTGAGTTAGTTCCAGGTTTACAGCAAAGTGAATCAGCTATACATACACATACATCCACTTCAACATTTTTATAACAAACCTGTCCATTAATTTATCAATGTTCTCTCTCACTTTACACATGAAGAAACTGAGCTGTAGGATGATTAAATAAGAAAGAAAGTTATTTTTTTCCATCACACGATAAACCCATTCTTAGACTCTCTTAGAAACTATTTCATTGATAAGCTGCAAATCACCTTCAAATTATTTTTGGAAGAAGCTCTTCACCTAAAATGTATAGGCAGAATGTATCTTATTAAGGAAACTTTAAACTGTTTCGGATTCTTTAGAGTGGGTTATCTGGCCAAAACTTTTGTATGCTGTCATTGGGAACATGAAAACCATTTCAAAACAATTTGAAATTGACTAGAAAAATAATCCTTCTTCATTGTATTGTTGTTTAATTGCTAAATCATGTTCAATTCTTTTATGACCCCATGGACTGTAGCCTGACAGGCTCCTCTGCCCATGGGATTTTCTTGGCAAGAATACTGGAGTTGCCACTTCCCTCTCCAGTTGATCTTTCAGACTCAAAGATTAAACCCACATCTCCTGTATTGACAGGCAGGGAAGCCCCCCCCACCCCCAGATAATCCTTAGGTAGTTTATTGCAGCATTTTACACTGTTTCTTTTATTGGCATTGCAATTTTTGACATGTGTAGATTTTCCAAATTTTGCCCTTATATGATACATTTACTCTTAATAAACAGTTAAGTACAATAATTTCAGATGACTGATTTTAAAGACAATCAGAACTCTATCCCATTTTTTCAATGAATAATATGTACAATAAGGAGTACCAATTTCTGTCATATCTTGAGAAATGTCGTATCATAGAAATGACTGAAGTTCATTTTTTTCTTCAAGTCTATGGCCTAAGCCTTGTAAGTTCAGTATCTTTACTTAGTGTCCTTACTCCTATTCCCATTATACCATCAGCCCTCTAAAACTGGCTTCATTTCCTGGAGAATGTTACCAAACAGTCCAACCCATATTGGTCCCAGCAGACCTTGTAAAGCAAGCTTTAATAAAGGAAGATAACATACAGTGACAACTCTAGAATTCCACAGAGAGCTAGACTGTCATCAAAACACACATCAGATTCCCTTCTTTTACTGGTTTCCTTCTCTTCTCAGAGTTAAGGACAAGAAGATATGGAGGTGATTTATAATTCAAGGGCATGGGTTTCTTTTTCAACCTTATTTGTTTCCAATAGAGCTGTTGAGGAAACAAACTTTCTGAAGACTTTTTATTTTCCTGAGATTCCATCCAAAACTAATCACTGTTTATTGATATAATTAATATCAAAAAGAGACAATAGGTACAAACATAAGCAGGGAACAATATATATATATGAGATATATATATCTCATGACTACACCTAGGATGAAAGCTTACTTTTCTGTAGTCAAGAGGTATAACCTGAATTAATAAGCTCCAGCATGTTCTTTTTCTCTCTCTTTGGATAAAAGTAGGAAATCAAGAACTACCTAGAGTAACAGGCAAATTTGGCCTTAGAATACAAAATGAAGCAGGTCAAAGGATAATAGAGTTTTGCCAAGAGAATGCATTGGTCATATGAAACACCATTTTCCAGCTACACAAGAGAAGATTCTACATATGGACATCACCAGATGGATAAACTGAAATCAGAGTGATTATATTCTTCCCAGCCAAAGATGGAGAAGCTCTATACAGTCAGCAAAAATAAGATCAGGAGCTGACTATGGCTCAGATCATGAATTCCTTATGCCAAATTCAGACTTATATTGAAGAAAGTAGGGAAAATCGCTAGACCATTCAGGTATGATGTAAATCATGTCCCTTAAGATTATACAGTGGAAGTTACAAATGGATTAAAGGGATTAGATCTGATACACAGAGTGCCTAGAGAACTATGGAGGGAAATTCATGACACTGTACAGAAGGCAGTGATCAAGATCATCCCAAAGAAAAATAAATGCAAAAAGGCAAAATGGTCCTCTGAGGAGGCCTTGTAAGTAGCTGAGAAAGAAGAGAAGTGAAAGGCAAAGGAGAAAAGGAAAGATATGTCGATTTGAATGCAGAGTTCCAAAGAATGGCAAGGACAGAAGAAAGCCTTTCTTCATGATCAGTACAAACAAAGAAGGGAAAACAATAGAATGGGAAAGACTAGGGATCTCTTCAAAAAAATTAGAGATACCAAGGGAATATTTCATGCAAAGATGGGCTCAAAAAAGGACAGAAATGTTATAGACCTAACAGAAGCAGACGATATTAACAAAAGGTGGCAAGAATACACAGAAGAACTATACTAAAAAGATCTTCATGACCCAGAGAACCATGATGGTCTGACCACTCACCTAGAGCCTGACATCCTGGATGCAAAGTCAAGACAGCCTTAGGAAGCTTCACCACAAACAAAGCTAATGGAGATGAAGAAATTCCAGTTGAGCTATATCAAATCTTAAAAGATGATGCTGTAAAAGTGCTGCTCAATATACCAGCAAATCTGGAAAAGTCAGCAGTGGCTGCAGGACAGGAAAAGGTCAGTTTTCATTTCAATCGCCAATGATAAAAATGTTCAAACTACCGCACAATTGCACTCATCTCACACACTAGCAAAGTAATGCTCAAAATTCTCCAAGTCAGACTTCAACAGTACATTAACCATGAACTTCCAAATGTTCAAGCTGGATTTAGAAAAGGCAGAGGAACCAGAGATCAAATTGCCAACATCTGTTGGATCACTGAGAAAGCAAGAGAATTCCAGAAAAACATCTGCTTTACTGACTACGCCAAAGACTATGAATGTGTGGAGCACAATAAACTGTGGAAAATTCTGAAAGAGATGGGAATACCAGACCACCTGACCTGCCTCCTGAGAAATCTGTATGCATGTCAAGAAGCAACAGTTAGAACTGGACATGGAATAACAGACTGGTTCCAAATTGGGAAAAGAATACATCAAGATGTATACTGTTACCCTGCTTATTTAACTTTTTTATAGAATACACCCTGTGAAATGCCATGCTGGATGAAGCACAAGATGGGATCAANCTACATGTCATGATAATTGATGGACACACAGTTACTAAAGCAAAGTGACATGGCTCCTCTGTTGACAGCTGAAAATCTTTGAAAATGGTGTATATTGAATGATTAAACAAATAAATGTATTGTAAAATGTAAGAAGCACCCTCCAGAAAAAATATATCCAATGCTATAATTGAAGTAATAATCACAAGTCTATATTAGATTGGGTGTCCAGAGAAGTCCTTTCTGAGGAGATGATACAGAAGGTGAGGTCAGGTGGAGAACCGGCCAACCATGCAAAGAGTAGCTTCCAGTCAGAGGGACAGGAGTTTGGAAAATCAGAGGTCAGAGAGTGCTTGCTGTGCTTTAAAAATGGAAAGGGAAATGTGGTTTAGGTGTCGAAATTGAAAAAGAATGTGGCATAAAATAATCTCAGAAAAAAAAATCTTAGAAACATCAACGCAGGAGCTCAGTAATGGGAATTTTAGACTATATGGGGATTCTCAACTATTTTAAAAGCAGTGAGACTTACTAAAGAGATTTAGGTGGGTTAAGGATGTGTTTCAGAGAAGGCAATGGCACTCCACTCCAGTACTCTTGCCTGGAAAATCCCATGGATGGAGGAGCCTAGTAGGCTGCAGTCCATGGGGTCACTCAGAGTTGGACATGACTTAACGACTTCACTTTCACTTTTCACTTTCATGCACTGGAGAAGGAAATGGAAACCCACTCCAGCATTCTTGCCTGGAGAATCCCAGGGACAGGGGAGCCTGGTGGGCTGCCATCTATGGGGTCCCACAGAGTCAGACACAACTGAGGTGACTTAGCAACAGCAGCAGGGATGTGTTTTATTTTATAGATTTTAAAAATTTTCTGTCTCTATCATTTATACTGTAAAAGGAGGTCAAAGATGGGAAGTATGGAAGAAGCAGCTCATTAAGACTTTGTAGGGTATTTAGATTTCCTTATAAACACTGATCAGTTGACAATTAAGAAATCTGGGCATATCTTTGAATTCTTGATTCCTTGCACATGCTTTACCATTCTATGATCTAGTTTGACAATTTTAGAATCTTAATGTCTCTCATATGCATAATTTATTCTTCTCTATTAATTTCCTGTCTTTAATTATGCTTCATGTCTGTATAGTCAAAGCTATTATTGTGTCCGACTCTTTGTGACCCCGAGGACTGTAGCCCACCAGGCTCCTCCGTCCATTGGATTCTCTGGGCAAGAATACTGGAGTGGGTTGCCATTTCCTTCTCCAGGGGATCTTCCCAACCCAGGGATCGAAGCTAGGTCTCCTGCATTGCAGGCAGACGCTTTAACCTCTGAGCCACCAGGGAAGCCCCATCTAGTAATCCAGTAGTCATATATGGATGTGAGAGCTGGACCATAAAGAAGACTGAGAGCTGAAAAATTGATGCTTTTGAACTGTGGTTTTGTAGAAGACTCTTGAGAGTTCCTTAGACTGTAAGGAGATCAAACCAGTGAATCCTGAAGGAAATCAATCCTGAACATTCATTGGAAGAATTGATGCTGAAGCTGAAACTCCAGTACTTTGGTCATCTGATGCATAGCGCTGACTCATTAGAAAAGACTCTGATGCTGGAAAAGATTTAAGGCAGAAGAAGGGGATGACAGAGGACAAGATGGTTGAATGGCATCACCAACTCAGTGGACATGATTTTGAGCAATCTCTGGGAAATGGTGAAGGAGAGGGAAGCCAGGTGTGCTGCAGTCCATGGAGAAGCAAGGGTCGAATACAACTGAATGACTGAACAATAACAGCAAACTTTTATCTGGGCTATTACAAGACTACAGTCTTTCTAACACATTTCTATGGCTACTATCATGCATGTCAACCATGACCATGAAAAAAATGATGCCTTAGTAATCTTAATAAAATAAACATTTAATCATGATACTCCACTACTTACATCATCACTCAGTTCCCACAATAATATATATATAGATAGATAGATAGATAGATATAGGAAAAATGCAATTTATTAAGCACTTCTGTGGACAGCTGAATATATGAAAATTTTATTGGAATATACTTGATTTACTGCATTGAGTTAGTTCCAGGTTTACAGCAAAGTGAATCAGCTATACATACACATACATCCACTTTAACATTTTTATAACAAACCTGTACATTAATTTATCAATGTTCTCTCTCACTTTACACATGAAGAAACTGAGCTGTAGGATGAGTAAATAAGAAAGAAAGTTATTTTTTTTCCATCACACAATAAACCCATTCTTAGACTCTCTTAGAAACTATTTCATTGATAAGCTGCAAATCACCTTCAAATTATTTTTGGAAGAAGCTCTTCACCTAAAATGTATAGGCAGAATGTATCTTATTAAGGAAACTTTAAACTGTTTCGGATTCTTTAGAGTGGGTTATCTGGCCAAAACTTTCGTATGCTGTCATTGGGAACATAAAAACCATTTCAAAACAATTTCAAATTGACTAGAAAAATAATCCTTCTTCATTGTATTGTTGTTTAATTGCTAAATCATGTTCAATTCTTTTATGACCCCATAGACTGTAGCCTGACAGGCTCCTCTGCCCATGGGATTTTCTTGGCAAGAATACTGGAGTTGCCACTTCCCTCTCCAGTTGATCTTTCAGACTCAAAGATTAAACCCACATCTCCTGTATTGACAGGCAGGGAAGCCCCCCCCACCCCCAGATAATCCTTAGGTAGTTTATTGCAGCATTTTACACTGTTTCTTTTATTGGCATTGCAATTTTTGACATGTGTAGATTTTCCAAATTTTGCCCTTATATGATACATTTACTCTTAATAAACAGTTAAATACAATAATTTCAGATGACTGATTTTAAAGACAATCAGAACTCTATCCCATTTTTTCAATGAATAATATGTACAATAAGGAGTACCAATTTCTGTCATATCTTGAGAAATGTCGTATCATAGAAATGACTGAAGTTCATTTTTTTCTTCAAGTCTATGGCCTAAGCCTTGTAAGTTCAGTATCTTTACTTAGTGTCCTTACTCCTATTCCCATTATACCATCAGCCCTCTAAAACTGGCTTCATTTCCTGGAGAATGTTACCAAACAGTCCAACCCATATTGGTCCCAGCAGACCTTGTAAAGCAAGCTTTAATAAAGGAAGATAACATACAGTGACAACTCTAGAATTCCACAGAGAGCTAGACTGTCATCAAAACACACATCAGATTCCCTTCTTTTACTGGTTTCCTTCTCTTCTCAGAGTTAAGGACAAGAAGATATGGAGGTGATTTATAATTCAAGGGCATGGGTTTCTTTTTCAACCTTATTTGTTTCCAATAGAGCTGTTGAGGAAACAAACTTTCTGAAGACTTTTTATTTTCCTGAGATTCCATCCAAAACTAATCACTGTTTATTGATATAATTAATATCAAAAAGAGACAATAGGTACAAACATAAGCAGGGAACAATATATATATATGAGATATATATATCTCATGACTACACCTAGGATGAAAGCTTACTTTTCTGTAGTCAAGAGGTATAACCTGAATTAATAAGCTCCAGCATGTTCTTTTTCTCTCTCTTTGGATAAAAGTAGGAAATCAAGAACTACCTAGAGTAACAGGCAAATTTNTGTATAAGAGACAGGTAGTATACATCACTAATCACCAGGGCAACGCACATCAAAACCATAATGAAATATCACCTCACAACTGTTAGGATGACAATTTTGAAAACAAAACAGAATCAAAAAAAAAAAATCAAAAGATCAGTGTTGGTCAGGATGCAAAGAAACTGGAACCCTTTCACATTGTTGGTGGGGATGTAATATGGTCTTGTGGGAAACAGTATGGATGCAAAAAGTTAAAAGTTGGACTCCTACATTTGGTATTTATCCAAACGAATTTAAACTAAGATCTCAAAGATATTTGCATATACGTACTTATGTTCACTGCACAATTATTCACAACAGCCAAAATAAGGGTAAAAAATGTCCACTGATAGATGAATAGATATGGAAAGTGTGGTATACACATTGAAATATTATTCACTCTCAAAAAGAAGGTAATCTTGCCATATCTAACAACACATATGAACCTGAAGGACATTATGCTAAGTAAGACAGCCTAGTTACTGAAGGACAAATACTGCACGATTCTAATTATATGAAGTATCTAAAAGAAACTCATTGAAGCAGAGTAGAATGTTGCTTGGTGGGGACTGAGCAGAGGGTGGAGGAATAAAGACTTGTTTTTCAATAGGCATAAAATTTATGTATGATGAATAAATACTAAGCATCTGCTTTATAACATAGTCAGTTCAGTGGCTCAGTTGTGTCCAAATCTTTGCGACCCCATGGACTAATTGCACAATGCCAAGCCTCCCTGTCCATCACCAATTCCTGGAGCCTACTCAAACTCATGTCCATGGAGTCAGTGATGCCATCCAACCATCTCATCCTCTGTCATCTGCTTCTCTTACTGCCTGCACTCTTTCCCAGCATCAGGGTCTTTTGCAGTTCTTCACTTTAGGTGGCCAGAGTATTAGAGTTGCAGCTTCAGCATCAATGCTTCCAATGTATATTCAGGACTGATTTCCTTTAGGATGGACTGGTTGGATCTCCTTGCAGTCCAGGGACTCTCAAGAGTCTTCTCCAACACCACAGTTCAAAAGCATCAAATCTTCAGTTCTCAGCTTTCTTTATAGTCCAAATTTCACATCCATATATGATACTGGAAAAACCTTAGCTTTGACTAGGCAGATCTTTGTTGGTAAAGTAATGTCTCTGCTTTCTAATATGCTGTCAAGGTTGGTCATAGCTTTTCTTCCAAGGAGCCAGCATCTTTTAATTTCATGGCTGCAGTCACCATCTGCAGTGAGTTTGGAGCCCAATAAAGACAGTCACTGTTTCCATTGTTTCCTCATCTATTTGCCATAAAGTGATGGAACCGGATGCCATAATCTTGGTTTTTTGAATGATGAGTTTTAAGCCAACTTTTTCTCTCTCCTCTTTCACTTTCATCAAGAGGCTCTTTAGTTCTCACTTTCTGCCATAACGGTGGTGTCATCTGCATATCTGAGGTTATTGATATTTCTCCTGGCAATCTTGATTCCAGGTTATGCTTCATCCAGCCCAGCATTTCTCATGATGTACTCTGCATATAAATTTAATAAGCAAGGTGACAATATACAGCCTTAATGTACTCTTTTCTTGATTTGAAACCAGTCAGTTATTCCATGTCCAGTTCTAAATGTTGCTTCTTGACATGCATACAGATGTCTCAGGAGGTAGGTAAGGTGGTCTGGTATTTCTATCTCTTTAAGAATTTTTCACTGTTTGTTGTGATCCACACAGTCCAAGGTTTTGGTGTAGTTAGTAAAGCAGAAGTAGATGTTTTTCTGGAACTCTCTTGCTTTTTTGATGATCCAATGGATGTTGGCAATTTGATATCTGGTTCCTCTGCCTTTTCTAAATCCAGCTTGAACATCTCACAGTTTACGTACTGTTCAGGTACTGTTCACGCTCACAGTTCACGTACTGACAAAGCCTGGCTTGGAGAATTTTGAGCATTACTTTACTAGCATGTGAGATGAGTGCAATTGTGCAATAGTTTGACTCTTTGGTATTGCCTTTTTTTGCAATTGGAATGAAAACTGACCTTTTCCAGTCCTGTGGTCTCTACTGAATTGTCCAAATTTGCTGGCATATTGAGTGCAGCACTTTCATAGCATCATCTTTCAGGATTTGAAATAGCTCAACTGGAATTCCATCACCTCCACTAGCCTTGTTTGTAGTGATACTTCATAAGGCATACTTGACCTCACATTCCAGATGTCTG
>SJYW01014578.1:185682-207786 GCA_006410735.1 Raphicerus campestris
ATATTCAGGACTGATTTCCTTTAGGATGGACTGGTTGGATCTCCTTGCAGTCCAGGGACTCTCAAGAGTCTTCTCCAACACCACAGTTCAAAAGCATCAAATCTTCAGTTCTCAGCTTTCTTTATAGTCCAAATTTCACATCCATATATGATACTGGAAAAACCTTAGCTTTGACTAGGCAGATCTTTGTTGGTAAAGTAATGTCTCTGCTTTCTAATATGCTGTCAAGGTTGGTCATAGCTTTTCTTCCAAGGAGCCAGCATCTTTTAATTTCATGGCTGCAGTCACCATCTGCAGTGAGTTTGGAGCCCAATAAAGACAGTCACTGTTTCCATTGTTTCCTCATCTATTTGCCATAAAGTGATGGAACCGGATGCCATAATCTTGGTTTTTTGAATGATGAGTTTTAAGCCAACTTTTTCTCTCTCCTCTTTCACTTTCATCAAGAGGCTCTTTAGTTCTCACTTTCTGCCATAACGGTGGTGTCATCTGCATATCTGAGGTTATTGATATTTCTCCTGGCAATCTTGATTCCAGGTTATGCTTCATCCAGCCCAGCATTTCTCATGATGTACTCTGCATATAAATTTAATAAGCAAGGTGACAATATACAGCCTTAATGTACTCTTTTCTTGATTTGAAACCAGTCAGTTATTCCATGTCCAGTTCTAAATGTTGCTTCTTGACATGCATACAGATGTCTCAGGAGGTAGGTAAGGTGGTCTGGTATTTCTATCTCTTTAAGAATTTTTCACTGTTTGTTGTGATCCACACAGTCCAAGGTTTTGGTGTAGTTAGTAAAGCAGAAGTAGATGTTTTTCTGGAACTCTCTTGCTTTTTTGATGATCCAACGGATGTTGGCAATTTGATATCTGGTTCCTCTGCCTTTTCTAAATCCAGCTTGAACATCTCACAGTTTACGTACTGTTCAGGTACTGTTCACGCTCACAGTTCACGTACTGACGAAGCCTGGCTTGGAGAATTTTGAGCATTACTTTACTAGCATGTGAGATGAGTGCAATTGTGCAATAGTTTGACTCTTTGGTATTGCCTTTTTTTGCAATTGGAATGAAAACTGACCTTTTCCAGTCCTGTGGTCTCTACTGAATTGTCCAAATTTGCTGGCATATTGAGTGCAGCACTTTCATAGCATCATCTTTCAGGATTTGAAATAGCTCAACTGGAATTCCATCACCTCCACTAGCCTTGTTTGTAGTGATACTTCATAAGGCATACTTGACCTCACATTCCAGATGTCTGACTCAAGGTGAATGATCACACCATCACATCTACAATACACAGAAGAACTATACAAAAAAGACTCATATTACATACAGTTAATACCACTGAAATACTTAAAATTTTTGTTAAATGTGTAGAAAGTATATTAAATGTTGTTATTACACACATACATGCAAACAACATTTCACGAGGATACTTTTAGATATGATGATTATGTTTATTACTTGATTGAGGTGATGACTTCTCAAGTGTGTATGTATATCCCCACTCATCAAATCATATGCATTTTATGTGTACATCTTTCAGTTTATCAATTATACTTTGACAAGCTGTTCAAAAAAGAGGGGGAAAGCTCTGAAGTTGGCAATCTAAATGGTCTAATTTCCAAGTGAGGCTAGACATCACAGTGTTTTCAAATAATTCTATTCCAGTCTTCAACTATCTCCAACTAATGTTGGTAGTAGCTGAGGGCAGTTATAAGTTGATCTCAAGCTTTGGCACATCACTCTAGAATCCAAGGTCTGTTCTGTTTTAGCACTTATCCAGGGCCAGTCTTTCTCCCTCTACACCTTTCCTTCACTGGCTTATTCCCACACCGTGCATTTCTGCTTTCAAGTTTCTTTTTTTGTTCTCTGAGAGAATGTCCTATACTCTGAATCTTTACCCAATCTCTCCCAGAATACAAAATTAAATTAGATTTTGTTTCATTCTAAAAGTGGTCTATCTAGTGCAAGCCCAAATAATCTTAAAATATACCTCAAAAGACTGGGAAACTGATGTACAATATTGATTTCTGATATGTATTCTCTCTGAATTAAAGTTATGATTGTGTTTTGTCATTTACTAGACTATGAATTCCTTGAGGGCAAAATTATGTCTTATTCACTTTCCTGACACCGAATGAAGCTATTATATGCTTGGTCAATGTAAATTCTTATCTGAATCCAACATTTAAAATTCATGGATCTTGTGTTCTCCTGAACCAAACTTTAGCATTAAACTATTACAAAATAAATTTTTAAAACAAGAAAAGAATATTCATAGCCACACCTTTCATCTATTTATCACTCTCCTAAAAAGGAAATTTGTTTGGGATCCAAAATTTTATTTTCTTGACTGGGCGCTGCAGATGAGTAAGTCCACAACTGAAAAGGCTTGAAGTGAGTTAGACTGATTTTTCACTAGCAAGATCTTATCACAGACAGATACAAGTTAATTACAGGAGCTGCAGTAGAGACTTCCTTGCAAAAACTTGGCAAAATTCTGATTTAAAAAGATTTTAGCATGGACTTAAGAAAATTAAAAGGCATAACAACAACACATATCCAGAATAGTATTCTTCGTTGATATTTCTAAAGTTTAATTCAAGTGTTTTACTGATTTTCATAGTTTTCTATTTAAAAAATTGTGTTCCAATAAAATTTTATTTAGAAAAACAGGAATTGGGTCAGATCTGGGTCTAGGACCATAGTTTGACAATCTGTGAAAGTGAAAATGTTAGTTTCTCAGTCGTGTCTGACTTTGTGACTCCATGGATTGTAGCCTGCCCGGCTCCTGTATCTGAGGAATTCTTCAGGCAAGAATACTGGAGTGGGTTGCCATTCCCTTTTCCAGGGGATCTTCTCAACCCAGAGAACCTGGAATTGAACCTGCATCTCTTGTGTTGCAGGCAGATTCTTCACTATAGTCTAGAGGGACTCCATGATTCCTAAGAAAGTATTTGATAATCAATTTGCCCAAAAGTTCAATGAATCTGTGCTGTTGAAGTTAAAGACTCAGTCAAAGAAATATTGGGACAATGTGGATGGACCTGGAGGGCATTATGCTAAGTTAGAGAAGTCACACAAAGACAGACATATCCTACATGATCACTAATACATGACTTTTTAAAAAGCTAAACTTATAGAAACAGAGTATACTGTTGTTTAACAGGTGCTGAGGAGGTAGGGGAAATTGAGAAGATTTTATTAAATGGTAAAAACTTGTAATAAGAAAATGAATACTTTCTAGGGCTTATTTTCAGTACTGATTTTTTTTTTTTTTTTTTTGCATACTGTCCCATGAAAGAAATAGATTCAAAGAAAATGTTACGTAGTAATTCAACTTCTGTGACAAGAACAGTGGTGATGGTGGAAAGAGAGGTGATAGAGGTTTTGTGGGCTTCAAAACATAACATACAGGTGACCATGTAAACCTAGTTAAATTCATCCTAAAGGTCTTCTGGTATATTTTAAACATACCACAAGAAATACTTTAGTTCACAGATACTCATTTCATGAGTCAAATATTTGTACACTGTACAGACTACTTTATATAATTGTACATTTACTTTATATAAAGGTTATAGTTTGCTAAATAGCAAAATTTACATGTTATATCATGGTTTTTACAAAAAGAAAGAAAAGTGAAGTCCTTCAGTCGTGTCCAACTCTTTGTGACCCCATGGAATGTAGTCTATCAGGCTCCTCTGTCCATGGGATTCTCCAGGCAAGAATACTGGAGTGGGTTGCCATTTCCTTTTCCAGGGAATCTTCCCGACCCAGGGATCGAACCCAGGTCTCCCACACTATTGGCAGAAACTTTTCCCTCTGAGTCACCAGAGGAGCCATGCTTTTTACAAAAGCATACTATAATTTTTTAAAAAGTAATAACAAAAATTCAGTTGCTCAGTTGTGTCTGACTCTTTGCTACCCCATGGACTGCAGCATACCAGGCTTCCCTGACCTTCACCAGCTCCTGGAGCTTGCTCAAACTCATGTCCATTGAGTCGGTAATGCTATCCAACCATCTCTTTCTCTGTCATCCCCTTCGCCTGCCTTCAGTCTTTCTCATCATCAGGCTCTTTTCCAGTGAGTTGGCATTCCCATCAGGCAGCCAAAGTACTAGAGCTTCAGTTTCAGCTTCTGCATCAGCCTTTCCAATGAATCAGGATTGATTTCCATTAGGATTGACTGGTTGGATCTCCTTACAGTCCAAGGGACTCTCAAGAGTCTTCTCCAACACCATAGTTCAGAAGCATCAGTTTTTTAGTGCTCAACCTTATTTATGGGCCACATCCATACCTGACTACTCAAGAAACCATAGCTTTGGCTATATGAACCTCTCTTGGTAAAATGATGTCTGCTTTAATGTTTGTCATGGCTTTTCTCTGAAAGAGCAAGTGTCTTTTAATTTTATGACTGAAGTTACCATATGCAGTCATTTTGGAGCCCAAGAAAATAAAGTCTGTCACTGTTTCCATTGTTTCCCCATCTATTTGCCATGAAGTAATGGGACCAGAAGTCATGAGAGTAAGGATGTTATTATAGAAAGATATTTAGTCTTTGTTCTCAATTCCTGGCAGAGAGCTCCTAAAAACCTTCAGAATTTTGTGAGTGATTAGAGTGATAGGACTGTCTTTTGATCTAATGAGGCACTTTTACTTAGCCCCTAGATAGCTTTAGGATGATGGCTGCTGCTGCTGCTAAGTTGCTTCAGTCATGTCTTACTCTGTGCGACCCCATAGACTGCAGCCCACCAGGCTTCCCCATCCCTGGGATTCTCCAGACAAGAACACTGGAGTGGGTTGCCATTGCCTTCTCCAATGCATGAAAATGAAAAGTGAAAGTGAAGTCGCTTAGTCATGTCTGACTCTTAGCGACCCCATGGACTGCAGCCCACCAGGCTCCTCGGTCCATGGAATTTTCCAGGTAAGAGTACTGGAGTGGGGTGTCACTGCCTTCTCCAAGGATGGTGGCTGGTCTTCCTAAACTCCAGAAACCAAGTATTGTTTACAATCTTGGAAATTTCAGCCCCATCCCAACATCCAGAAAGGAGAAAAAGACAGGAGATTGAGTTGGTTACTAATGGCCAGTGACTTAATCAGTATGCTTATGCAAGGATCCTTCATAAATACCCCTAACAATGTGGTTCAGAGAATTTCTGATTTGTCCAACACATCCACATGTCAGGAGGATGGAACACCCCACCTCCATAGTGACAGAAGCTCCTGTGATTGGGGCCGTTTAACAACTTGCCTTGTGTTCCTCATTTCACTCTCCATTTGTTAATTTATAATAATCCAATAAATGTAAGTAAAGTACTTTCCTGAGTGAATTTTGTGAGTCACTCTACCAAATCATTGCACCAGAGGAGGTAGTTATGGGAATCTCCAAATCATAGCCAATTAATCAGAAGTATGGTTGATCAGGACTTTACATTGTCATCAAAGGTGGGGACAGTGTTGTGGGACTGAACCCTTAAACTAGTGGAGCCTGACACTAACTCTTGGTGGTTTGGTCAGAACTGAATTGAATTATAAGACACTTAGTGAGTGTTAGCACTAATGCTGATGTCAGGAGGAAAAGAATCTCAAAGTAAAAATAAATAAATAAATAAGAAAATTAAAACTTGTACAGCCCCTCTTATTCCCTAGATAAGGAGTTAAGATACACTGATTATATAGACAAANAGTGAGTGTTAGCACTAATGCTGATGTCAGGAGGAAAAGAATCTCAAAGTAAAAATAAATAAATAAATAAGAAAATTAAAACTTGTACAGCCCCTCTTATTCCCTAGATAAGGAGTTAAGATACACTGATATGTAGACAAACACTTACACTCATTCTCTTTTTTTTACAAATGCATTTACACACCAAAATAGTTTTATAATCAACTATTACCATAGCATATAGATATTTTCATTGTCAATACAAAGTTATTAAAGTACTTTCTTTAATTGAATAAGGTGTTATTATATCAATATACAGAGTTTAATTTATATAGCTAAAAGCATTACATTTTGAGATATAATGAATAGTGATTTTAGTATCTTATGATTGTAAAACCTTTAGAACAAACTATACTAAGAAACAAACGCATAAAGAGCAAGAATTGGTGAGTTGTTACTATCCATAGCACTATCTTCTTTCCAACAAAAACAGGAATTGATATATTATAGTTAAATAAAAAAGACAGAAAAGAAAAGCTGAGGGAATTAAAGCTTCAACAGCTAAATATTTCTTTTAAAAAATGGGAATTGAGATGATAAATTCTGTGAAATATATCTAATAATACTAAAACATATTTATTATCTGAAGTCTGGAAGTAGTATGTTCCAAACTAAAATTTGGAGATTGTTTTATTTATTAAACAAAGCTTTAATTTTTTTATTTTTTTAATACTTTATTATACTTTACAATACTGTGTTGGTTTTGCCATACATTGACATGAATCAGCCACAGGTGTACACGATCTCCCAATGCCAAATGGAATAAAACCTTAAATTTATTTGAAATACAATACACCTAAGTATTTTGGTTGTCTAAGCCTTTGGATAGGCTGAAATAGTCTATCAATACTAATCAAAGAGACAAAAGGAGAACAAATCAAATCCTAAAATTCTCTTGGCAAAACTCTATTCACCTTTGCCCTGTTTTATTCTGTACTCTAAGGCCAAATTTGCCTGTTAATCAAGGTGTTTCTTGACTTCCTACTTTTGCTTTCCAGCCCCCTATAATGAAAAGGACATGTTTTGGGGTGTTAGTTCTAGAAGGTCTTGTAAGTCTTCATAGAACTGTTCAAGTTCAGCTTCTTCAGCATTACTGTTTGGGGCATAGACTTGGATTACTGTCATGCTGAATGGTTTGCCTTGAAAATGAACAGAGTTCATTCTGTCATTTTTGAGACTGCATCCAAGTAGTGCATTTTGGACTCTTTTGTCTCTCTCAACATAAATATCCTATTTATATAGTTGTATTTAATTATTTATTTTTTGCTGTGCTGAGTCTTCATTGCCTCATGAGCATTTCTTGGCTGTGGCAAGCTGGGACTACTTTAGTTGCAGTGTGCAAGCTTCCCATTGAGATAGCTTCTTTTGCCACAAAGCATGGGCTCTAGGGTATGGTATCTAGAACACAGGCTCAGTATTTGTGGTTCACGGTCTTAGCTGCTGTGCAGCATGTGGGATCTTCTCATATCAGGGATCAAATCTATCTCTCTTGCATTGGTAAGCAGATTCTTCACCAGTGAGCCACCAGGGAAGCCCATAAATATCTTTAAAAATAGGAATATATTAGACATGGTAGGTCTTATCTGACAGAATTTCATTCCATTAAATGGCATATAGTTAAATCTATCTGGGGTTCCATACTGAAATGCTCAGGCAGGATGGGACAGGCAAAGTAAATGAGAGAATACAGCCTAGTGTTGACTGCCTAAGTATACATTAAGTAAGCAGAGGGAGTTGTGATAAATTGAATAACCTAGTAAATAAGGTTTCTTCTCAGCTTTAGGAATCTTAGTGGTTTAGAGACTTTTGCTCAATACTAAAAACAGACGGGAGTTTGGCTACCATTTGAGGAAAAAGTGAAGCATGCACAAAGACAAAACTTTATTCCCAAGAGCCAGAGCCAAAGGTCCTGACTAAAACTGATGCTGGACCAAGAAGGTAGGAAAGCCCTCCCCTGTTCATAGACATGTAGAGCAGCTTTATGCATAACTACCACAACTCGGAAGCAACATCAATGCCCTTCAAAAGGAAAGGATAAACAATCAGTAGTACATCCAGACAATGGACTGGAATGCAGCACTGATTTAAATGCATATTACTACTGGAAGTAAGCCAATCTGAAAGAGTTATACACTATATAATTCCAATTATATGATATTCTGTAAAAGGTAAAACTAAAGAGGCAGTAAAAAGATGAGTGGTTTCCAGGGATTGTGGCAGGGTGGGAGTGGGGATGAGTAAGATGAGCACTGAGGATTTTGGGGGCAGTGAAAATACTTAGGATGATATCATAATAATGGACATATGTTGTTATAGACGTGTCTAAATCCATATTGTATATAATACCAAGAATGAACAGTAACATAAGCAATTGTTATAACTGTGGCTCATGATGTAACAATATAGGTTCATCAGCTGTAACCAATTTAACACTCAATTAGGGGCTGGTGATAATAGGCGTGCTGCAATCCATGGGGTCACGAAGAGTCGGACATGACTGAGCAACTGAACTGAACTGAACTGAACTGATAATAAGAGAAGCTATGCATGTGTTGGGGCAGGGGTTATATGAGAAATCTCTGTAACCTCTTGCTCACTTGTCCTGTGAACCTACTAGTTCAGTTCAGTTCAGTTGCTCAGTTGTGTCCAACTCTTTGCGATCCCATGGCTGCAGCAGCCAGACTTCCCAGTCCATCACCAACTCCTAGAGCTTACTCAGACTCATGTCCATCAAGTTGCTGGTGCCATTCAAATATCTCATCCTCTGTCATTCCCTTTGTGAACCTATAAATGTTTTAAATATAATAAAGATTGAAAAACTTTGAAAATATAAAATAATTATAAAGACAGAATCATTATGAAGAAAACTAATTAGACATATGTCAATAAATGAACTGNATATAATGAATAGTGATTTTAGTATCTTATGATTGTAAAACCTTTAGAACAAACTATACTAAGAAACAAACGCATAAAGAGCAAGAATTGGTGAGTTGTTACTATCCATAGCACTATCTTCTTTCCAACAAAAACAGGAATTGATATATTATAGTTAAATAAAAAAGACAGAAAAGAAAAGCTGAGGGAATTAAAGCTTCAACAGCTAAATATTTCTTTTAAAAAATGGGAATTGAGATGATAAATTCTGTGAAATATATCTAGTAATACTAAAACATATTTATTATCTGAAATCTAAAAGTAGTATGTTCCAAACTAAAATTTGGAGATTGTTTTATTTATTAAACAAAGCTTTATTTTTTTTATTTTTTTAATACTTTATTATACTTTACAATACTGTATTGGTTTTGCCATACATTGACATGAATCAGCCACAGGTGTACACGATCTCCCAATGCCAAATGGAATAAAACCTTATATTTATTTGAAATACAATACACCTAAGTATTTTGGTTGTCTAAGCCTTTGGATAGGCTGAAATAGTCTATCAATACTAATCAAAGAGACAAAAGGAGAACAAATCAAATTCCTAAAACTAAAATCAATAGCATTATGTCAGGCTGAATTAAGCTATATTGTACTATTACTTCAAATATTATCTAGTGTGGTTAAATGATTTTATTTATTTTTTGTCTGAGTTTCTTTCCTTGAACACAAGAATCTAGAGTCATATAATTTTTTTAAGAATAAAGATACTTTAGATATTAATTAAATAACATGTAGGCTGAAAGACAAATTCCTTTGGAGTAGATACTAAATTTTCTTCATCTTTACATGAGAATAGTGACTTGCAAAAATGTACCTAACTTTTATATTCAATTTAATTGACAATGAGAAAAGTGTGTCCCAAGAAGTGACTGATCCAAATACTACTAGAGACTTATGTAACTAGACTTTAGAATTTATTTTTTAACCCTAGACAGTTCAGTTCCGTTCAATTGCTCAATCATGTCCGACTCTTTGCTACCCCATGAACCGCAGGACGCCAAGCCTCCCTGTCCATCACCAAATCCTGGAGCCCATCCAAACCCATGTCCATTGAGTTGGATGTCATGATCTTAATTTTCTGAATGTTGAGCTTTAAGCAAACTTTTTGCTCTCCTCTTTCACTTTCATCACGAGGCTCTTTAGTTCTTCTTTACTTTCTGCCATAAGGGTGGTGTCATCTGCTTATCTGAGGTTACTGATATTTCTCCCAGTAATCTTGATTCCAGTTTGTGCTTCCTCCAGCCTAGCATTTCTTATGATATACTCTGCATATAAGTTAAATAAGCAGGGTGACAATATACAGCCTTGACATACTCCTTTCCTATTTGGAACCAGTTTGTTGTTCCATGTTCAGTTCTAATTGTTGCTTCCTGACCTGCATACAGATTTCTCAAGAGGCAGGTCAGGTGGTCTGGTATTCCCATCTCTTTCAGAATTTTCCACAATTTATTGTGATCCACACAGTCAAAGGCTTTGGCATAGTCAGTAAAGCAGAAATAGATGTTTACCTGAAACTCTCTTGCTTTCTGGATGATCCAGCAGATGGTGGCAATTTAATCTTTGCTTCCTCTGCGTTTTCTAAAAGCAGCTTGAACCTCTGGAATTTCATGGTTCATGTATTGCTGAAGCCTGGCTTGGAGAATTTTAAGCATTACTTTACTAGACTGTGAGATGAGTGCAATTGTGCGGTAGTTTGAGCATTCTTGGGCATTGCCTTTCTTTGGGATTGGAATGAAAATGGACCTTTTCCAGTCCTGTGGCCACTACTGAGTTCTCCAAATTTGCTGGCATATTGAGTGCAGCAGTTTCCCAGCATCATCTTTCAGGATTTGAAATAGTTCAACTGGAATTCCATCACCTCCACTAGCTTTGTTCATAGTGATGCTTCCTAAGGTCTACTTGACTTCACATTCCAGTATGTCTTGCTTTAGGTGAGTGATTACACCATCATGATTATCTGGGTCATGAAGATCTTTTTTGTATAGTTCTGTGTATTCTTGCTACCTCTTCTTAATATCTTCTGCTTCTGTTAGGTCCATACCATTTCTGTCCTTTATTGAGCCCATCTTTGCATAAAATATTCCCTTGGTATCTCTAATTTTCTTGAAGAGAGGTCTAGTCTTTTTCATTCTATTGTTTTCCTCTGTTTCTTTGCATTGAATGCTGAGGAATGCTTTCTTATCTCTCCTTGCTATTCTTTGGAACTCTGCACTCAAATGAGTATAATCTCTCCTTTTCTCCTTTGCTTTTTGTTTCTCTTCTTTTCAAAGCTATTTTTAAGGCCTCCTCAGACAGTCATTTTGCTTTTTTTCATGTCTTTTTCTGGGGGATGGTCTTGAGTCTTGTCTCCTATACAATGTCAGGAACCTCCATCCATAGTTCATCAGTCACTCAGTCTACCATATCTAGTCCCTTTCTCACTTCCACTGTATAGTCATAAGGGACTTGATTTAGGTCACACTTGAATGGTCTAGTGCTTTTCTCCACTTTCTTCAATTTAAGTCTGAATTTGGCAACAAGTAGTTCATGATCTGAGCCAGAGTCAGCTCCCGGTCTTGTTTTTGCTGACTGTATAAAGCTTCTCCATCTTTGGGTGCAAAGAATATAATCAATTTGATTTCAGTGTCAGCCATCTGGTGATGTCCATGTGTAGAGTCTTCTCTTGCGTTGTTGAATGAGGGTGTTTGCTATGACCAGTATATTCTCTTGGCAAAACTCTATTCACCTTTGCCCTGTTTTATTCTGTACTCTAAGGCCAAATTTGCCTGTTAATCGAGGTGTTTCTTGACTTCCTACTTTTGCTTTCCAGCCCCCTATAATGAAAAGGACATGTTTTTGGGTGTTAGTTCTAGAAGGTCTTGTAAGTCTTCATAGAACTGTTCAAGTTCAGCTTCTTCAGCATTACTGTTTGGGGCATAGACTTGGATTACTGTCATGCTGAATGGTTTGCCTTGAAAATGAACAGAGTTCATTCTGTCATTTTTGAGACTGCATCCAAGTACTGCATTTTGGACTCNCTATAATGAAAAGGACCTCTTTGTTGGGTGTTTGTTAGTTCTAAAAAGTCTTGGAGGTCTTCAAAGAACCATCGAACTATAGCTTCTTCAGCATTACTGGTTGGGGCATAGACTTGGATTACTGGTATATTGAATG
Source organism: Raphicerus campestris (assembly GCA_006410735.1). Taxonomy (NCBI): domain Eukaryota; kingdom Metazoa; phylum Chordata; class Mammalia; order Artiodactyla; family Bovidae; genus Raphicerus; species Raphicerus campestris. Next base: position 197,513 of record SJYW01014578.1, read on the forward strand.
GTTTGCCTTGGAAATGAACAGAGGTCATTCTGTCATTTTTGAGACTGCATCCAAGTACTGCATTTCAGTCTCTTGTTGACCACGACGCCTACTCCATTTCTCCTGAGGGATTCCTGCCTGCAGTAGTCGATATAATGGTCATNTTACTGGTTGGGGCATAGACTTGGATAACTGTGATATTGAATGGTTTGCCTTGGAAATGAACAGAGATCATTCTGTCATTTTTGAGACTGCATCCAAGTACTGCATTTCAGTCTCTTGTTGACCACGACGCCTACTCCATTTCTCCTGAGGGATTCCTGCCTGCAGTAGTAGATATAATGGTCATCTGAGTTAAATTCACCCATTCCAGTCCATTTTAGTTCACTGATTCCTAGAATGTCGATGTTCACTCTTGCCATCTCCTTTTTGACCACTTCCAATTTGCTTTGATTCATGGATCTAACATTCCAGGTTCCTATGCAATATTGCTCTTTATAGCATTGGATCTTGTTTCTATCTCCAATCACATCCAAAACTGGGTACTGTTTTTGCTTTGACTCCATCCCTTCATTCTTTTTTTTTTTTAATGATGTATGCNATTTGCTTTGATTCATGGATCTAACATTCCAGGTTCCTATACAATATTGCTCTTTATAGCATTGGATCTTGTTTCTATCTCCAATCACATCCACAACTGGGTACTGTTTTTGCTTTGACTCCATCCCTTCATTCTTTTTTTTTTTAAATGATGTATGCATTTTTATTTAAAGCTTATTGTGCAATAGTATTAAATTGTTTCAACTCTTTTTTTTGTTTGTTTGTTTAATTTATATTTATTTATTTTAATCGAAGGCTAATTACGTTACAATATTGTATTGGTTTTGCCATACATCAACATGAATACACCACGAATGTACATGTATTCCCCACTCTGAATCCCCCTCCCACCTCTGTCCCTGTACCATCCCTCTGGGTCATCCCAGTGCACCAGCCCCAAGCATCCTGTGTCCTATATCGAACCTGGACTGGTGATTCATTTCTCATATGATATTATACATGTTTCAATGCCATTCTCCCAAATCATCCCACCCCCTCCCTCTCCCATAGAGTCCAAAAGACTGTTCTATACATCTGTGCCTCTTTTGCTGTCCTGCATACAGGGTTATCATTACCATGAAACTGGAGCCTATTATACAGAGTGAAGAAAGCCAAAAAGAAAAACACCAATACAGTATACTAACACGTCCCTTCATTCTTTCTGGAGTTGTTTCTCCACTGATCTCCAGTAGCATATTGGGCACTTACCGACCTGGGAGTTCCCCTTTCAGTATCTTATCATTTTGCCTTTTTATAGTGTTCATGGGGTTCTCAAGGCAAGAACACTGAAGTGGTTTGCCATTCCCTTCTCCAGTGGACCACATTCTGTCAGACCTGTCCACCATGACCCGTCCATCTTAGGTGGCCTGACATGACATGGCTTAGTTTCACTGAGTTAGAAAACGCTGTGGTCCATGTGATCAGATTGGCTAGTTTTCTGTGATTATGGTTTCAGTGTGTCTGCCCTCTGATGCCCTCTCACAACACCTACCATCTTACTTGAGTTTCTCTTACCCTGCACATAGGGTATCTCTTCACTGCTGCTCTAGCAAAGCACAGCCGCTCTTCTCCTTACTTTGGACGAGATCACCCCTCCTGACCTTGAATGTGGAGTAGCTCCTCTTGGCCCTCCTGTGCCTGTGCAGCCACCACTCCTTGGACGTGGGGTAACTCCTCTCTCTTGCTGCCCCTGACCTTGGACATGAGGTAGCTCATCTCAGCCGCCACCCCTGACCTCACAACCAAATAATTATACAATTTAACAATGTTTTTGATTAATCATTATCACATTTATAGAGAATGTGTTTCCTGGAGGAACTGAAAATATTTGGTTGAAGTAAAGAGAATATCATTAGTGTATGTGGGTTGGAATATGAAGAAAGAGAGGAAGAGAAGGAATATGGGGGAGGAAGAGAAAGAAGAGTGTGTGTAAAGTTGCATTTTAAGCAGAGGATGAACCGAACAATGTTGGAAGTGAGCAAGGAAAAGCTAGCTAAAGACCAAAGAATAATAAAGAAGCTAGATACTAGGCAGCTTGTTAGTGACCTACAGATTAGCATGTTTCAGCTACTTAAATATTTCATCAACTCTTATTGACTTGAATCAGAAATTCACTTAGATATTTCAAAGTGAAAGTGAACTAACATGACACTAACATCTTAGTTATGTGGAGATGCTGAGGTAATGTCTTAGTTTTCCAGGATATTTTACTGCTCTTATTCCAATAACTAAATATATATTCTTTTTGCATAATTACCAAACAATGGGTAGAGTAAAATTATTAAATGATTCTTAAAATTAGTATCTTTGGAATTATTCAATAAACTGTATTAAATTTTCTAATATAAATAAGCTAGTGCTTTCTTTTCACTTACATTCCTTTTTTTCCTTGGAAAAGAAGAGAGTAATTATAAACTTTTTTCTACTCCAGAATCTGCCTCTTAGAAGTGTATCAGTTGCATTCAAGTTCTTACAGTTTAATGTGTCCATTTAAAGTTATTTTCTTCATTTACCTTTCATATTCTACATTGTACAGAATAGCTAGCTATCTTGTTGAAATAGAAATGTCCACAGTAGACTCTTTTTTTTTCCTTTCAAAAATGATTTCAACCCTGATAAAGAAAGAAAAAGATAAAGCCAGCAAAGCACTTGTCATATTTTGTAAGTGCTGCACTTGTCTCAGGCATTTGGGAAAGAACTGAATATATATTATTTGATTTACTTTACTGTCTGTCGGAGTACATTTGGTTTTGTGTATTTTAAACAGAGAGACTGAAATGACTTGATAAACAATATCCATCAAAACGACTTGGAAGTCACTTAAGATGCTGGTTTTTATATGAAGTCAAGATAGTTTTTCCATCCAAGTTGTTTTGAGTGCTTCTGTTAAAAGAATGTAGAAGGAAGGAGATGAGAAAAAGCAAAGCAAAGCATAGAAGTAGAAAGGTTTAAACTGGAAATATAACTTTAAATATTGCTAGTGCTTTCAACTAGTAAGTTTCTATATGATAGTAATGGATGTCAACATTTGGTCTGAAGGTAAAGCACTCATTGAAAAGCTCCATTGGCTAAATATGACATTCAGTTCGTAGCAAACTNGTTTAAACTGGAAATATAACTTTAAATATTGCTAGTGCTTTCAACTAGTAAGTTTCTATATGATAGTAATGAATGTCAACATTCGGTCTGAAGGTAAAGCACTTATTGAAAAGCTCCATTGGCTAAATATGACATTCAGTTTGTAGCAAACTTGCACATATTCTAATTGATTTAAAGTGTTTACTCAAAGATACTCAATTTATGTATTTTGAATTGATTTATTACCATTTAGAAGAGTAACTAGGATTGTCATTCTTATTATTTGGGTTTAGAATATCAAATCAGCTTTGGAATATACCATGGCAAGTATTTAACAGCACACACCATTATTCATATGGAAGGAAAGGAATAGATATTGAGCCATAAAGGAACAGAAAGATTTAGGAAGTTGGTAGAGAATTATCCAACTTGAAATCTTGCCAGGAAATAGTGCCTGACACCCAAATTCTCCATTGGCAATATGTTCTCTGCTATTTTAGATGGCCATGAACAGCTTTAACATTAGTTTTGTAGCTAAGTGATGAGACAACTGGTGAGCCAGTGCATTGACTTCTAATCCCAAACTCTTGTTTATGAGACTATCTCTCTTCTCAACATTAGCCTATTTTGTGGAGGTCTGTGGAACTTAACTTATGTAATGTAGTCATTAAATTTTCTGCCAAGGCCCCAAAGTTAGAATGACTTGATTAATTTGTATGTAGCGATGATATTATCTGATAAGACGAATCTGTATGATCCAGATTAAAAGGGACAAGTAAATGAAAAGAAACTCAATCTTTTAGATTCAATCAGAGTAGAGCTTAAAGACAAACCACCACTGTCTCTATAATAATCATCACAGCCACACTGCCCTTTATAACAATTCTATTTTCAGTTGTGGCAGTTTATCTCAATGTATCCTCTTGCCTAAATAACACCCGTCCAGGGCACAATAATACTCCAAACTTTCATGTTAAATTCTCACTGAACTTCTGACCATGAGCAGCATGATGGATGGTAAATTGATGGACAGTATGTTTTCTTTGCAAGAATAACTATGATTAATTTTTGCAAACTGAGAAAATCATATTTGAAACATCTTCTCTGCATGTCATTTGTAAATAATTTGAGAAAAAGCACATATCTGTAAGGCCAAACACAAATGTTAAAAGTGTACAGAAAACTCCATAATAGATAGAGACTGCCTTGTGCAGGTAGAAATAATATCTACCCTTGATTGCATCCTGTCTCCATATTACCTCTCTTAACAAACAAAATATATAACTTTTAGGGGGAAAAAGAGGAAGAGTCAGTGAAGGAGTAAAAGTAATAATAATAATAAAGTTGTTCCAGCAGCTTATCCAAAAAAGATTGTTATCTCTAGGCTGATAGCTTCAATGGAGATGTTTAAATCTTTGTCTCATTTGAACTCACAGTAGCATTAGGTAGTATTAATCAATCTTTTTCTTTAGAAATTCTCTTTTCCTTCAGCTTTCATGAATAATACACTCTTCTGCCAAACCACAATACCTATCTTTTTGACCAATTCATGTTAGTTTGTATTAATTTCTCCTGTTCATTTTAGATTTTAGATAGTGGAAGTCCCCAAGATTCAGTCTTATTTCTCATCTTTTTATTATATAATTTCTTCTTGACAATCACATTCACATCTGAGGTCTTATTAATACTTGCTTATAATCTCTTTATCCAGAGCTCACTTCTGAGTTCTAGACTCTTATCATCTTCCTGCATAGCAGTTGCATTTGGATGCTTCAGAGGCAGTTCAGTCTCATCATATGCAAAATCAAGCTCAGTTTTGCCTTTTAATATCAGGCCCTTCCCTAGCATTCTCTGTTCTAATGAATGAGAATGCCATCCATCAAGCTAAGCCGACTAGTTTAAAGTTCTCAATCCTTCCTTCTTTACTCTCATAACAAATACATTTCCATGTTCTTTATTTATATTTTCTAAACATCAATCTGTTCCTAATCCTACCTGTGGTTAAAGTCTAACTCTCCGGTTAAAGTCTACCTCAGTTGGACTGTTACAACAGATTCCATCTCATTTGCCCTTCCCATCTTGACCACTTTACATTTGCTTTCAAACTGAAGTCATGCTAATGCATTTAAAACATAAACATATTTGTGTTATTGTTAAGCTAAGAATCTTCCAAAGATTGTCAGTTGTTCTTGAATTAGATATGCAAGATTCAACCCATGGCTCTTTCTTTAGAGAGAGGACCCCCTCTCTCCCGAAATTTTATACCATTATTCATCCCTCATTATTTCATCTATGTTGGCTTCTTTAAATCTAAAACTTCCACTTTGATCTTCCTACTCATGCCATTGCACCAGCTTCACCCTGAAAAAATAATACCTCAAGCAAGTTACCTCCTTCTCAGTCATAATCTCAGCTTCATCATCTCCCCTCATGGTGAGCCTACATCAGTCACACAGCCTAGAAATTGACGTGCTATAATTTCCATAACATATTTTTACTTTTATCACAATATATAATTTTTAATGTCTTCCTAATTAGATGATGAGCTCCATAGAATAATATCCACGTCTATTTGTATTCACATAAATGATAAACTAGTGCCTGAAATATGCATATTAAATACTCAAGAACTGTTTTTAAATGTTTAAAAGAAAGACCTGGTTTATTTTGTGTATCATCAAGTTGTATTTCATCATTATAGTTACTCCATATCACCTGTGTTCTCTCACTTTTTCACATCACAACTTTAATAGCATCATTTTTCTAATGCTGCCTCAATACCTTTTATGATATATGATGAAACACAAAATAAGGTTAAGGATATGGTTTCTTTAAAAAGTATGTATGTTTCAAATGATTTGTTTATTATATTGTATTAGCTTTGAGANAAAGATTGTTATCTCTAGGCTGATAGCTTCAATGGAGATGTTTAAATCTTTGTCTCATTTGAACTCACAGTAGCATTAGGTAGTATTAATCAATCTTTTTCTTTAGAAATTCTCTTTTCCTTCAGCTTTCATGAATAATACACTCTTCTGCCAAACCACAATACCTATCTTTTTGACCAATTCATGTTAGTTTGTATTAATTTCTCCTGTTCATTTTAGATTTTAGATAGTGGAAGTCCCCAAGATTCAGTCTTATTTCTCATCTTTTTATTATATAATTTCTTCTTGACAATCACATTCACATCTGAGGTCTTATTAATACTTGCTTATAATCTCTTTATCCAGAGCTCACTTCTGAGTTCTAGACTCTTATCATCTTCCTGCATAGCAGTTGCATTTGGATGCTTCAGAGGCAGTTCAGTCTCATCATATGCAAAATCAAGCTCAGTTTTGCCTTTTAATATCAGGCCCTTCCCTAGCATTCTCTGTTCTAATGAATGAGACTGCCATCCATCAAGCTAAGCCGACTAGTTTAAAGTTCTCAATCCATCCTTCTTTACTCTCATAACAAATACATTTCCATGTTCTTTATTTATATTTTCTAAACATCAATCTGTTCCTAATCCTACCTGTGGTTAAAGTCTAACTCTCCGGTTAAAGTCTACCTCAGGTGGACTGTTACAACAGATTCCATCTCATTTGCCCTTCCCATCTTGACCACTTTACATTTGCTTTCAAACTGAAGTCATGCTAATGCATTTAAAACATAAACATATTTGTGTTATTGTTAAGCTAAGAATCTTCCAAAGATTGTCAGTTGTTCTTGAATTAGATATGCAAGATTCAACCCATGGCTCTCTCTCTAGAGAGAGGACCCCCTCTCTCCCGAAATTTTATACCATTATTCATCCCTCATTATTTCATCTATGTTGGCTTCTTTAAATCTAAAACTTCCACTTTGATCTTCCTACTCATGCCATTGCACCAGCTTCACCCTGAAAAAATAATACCTCAAGCAATTTACCTCCTTCTCAGTCATAATCTCAGCTTCATCATCTCCCCTCATGGTGAGCCTACATCAGTCACACAGCCTAGAAATTGACGTGCTATAATTTCCATAACATATTTTTACTTTTATCACAATATATAATTTTTAATGTCTTCCTAATTAGATGATGAGCTCCATAGAATAATATCCACGTCTATTTGTATTCACATAAATGATAAACTAGTGCCTGAAATATGCATATTAAATACTCAAGAACTGTTTTTAAATGTTTAAAAGAAAGACCTGGTTTATTTTGTGTATCATCAAGTTGTATTTCATCATTATAGTTACTCCATATCACCTGTGTTCTCTCACTTTTTCACATCACAACTTTAATAGCATCATTTTTCTAATGCTGCCTCAATACCTTTTATGATATATGATGAAACACAAAATAAGGTTAAGGATATGGTTTCTTTAAAAAGTATGTATGTTTCAAATGATTTGTTTATTATATTGTATTAGCTTTGAGATATTTGGTAAGCTACTTAATTGCTTTGTTTTAGTTTATCTATAAAATGGGAAATAATAATATTGATTTATGAGATTATGTGAGGATTAAGTAAAACAGTCTAATATTCTAAATGCTTACTCAATAAACATGAGCAAATGTTCTCAATCAGATTTTTTATGTATTGGAAAATTTGAGGGAATATACAAGGTGATGTGTTTCCCAAGTGGCTCAAGTGGCAAAGAATCTACCTGCCAATGCAGGAGACACAGGCTTTCTCTCAGAGTCAGGAAAATCCCCTGGAAAAGGAAACAGCAACCCACTCCAGTATTCTTTCCTGGGAAATCCTATGGACAGAGGAGCCTGGTGGGCTATAGTCTGTAGGGTTGCAGAGTCGAAGTTGACTCAGCAACAGAGCATGCACATATGCATACAAGGTGCTGCTGATTATAGATGCTTTAATTTTGATGGATCAGTCAGTGCAGAGTTCTGTAGTAGAAATTTGGAATCTATTCAAAAAATGATGTATAAAACAGTTGCCCACCCCGCTCAGTAATGATGTAACTTCATAAACTCTAAGGGCAATACAGGAAAAAGACACTATCTCAGATCTTCAGACACTTCTAAAAAAAATATATGGCAAAATAATGGTCAGCAATTCATCTTTGGGATAAATGCTTAAAGTCTATGCAGATGTTTTTAGTTCTAGCCTTGGCTTGGGTATTGATTTACAGTAAAAACTGCTTAATTGGCTTCTATAAAGAATGTACTTATTCTGGACTTGATGTTTAAAGAGGATATTCATTTTGATGAGGATTATTATCCTTGAAGAATTTTCTACTTCAGGTCAATATGTTTCTGGAAAAATTATTACAAAGTCTGGAGATAACCAGAATAAAAAGCAATTTATGCAAGGGCTGAATTGTAATAAAAGATGATATGTATTTTGCACTGTTTTTCAGCAATTCTGAAAATGATTCGCTCTTCACAATTATTTTGATTTTGAGGGATATAGTTTTAATTGGCTGTCATGTTTAGTTTGTTGTTGCACAATATTATCCACTGAACGTAGAGATATATAGGAAAATGCTTAAATTTTTGTTCTAATTTTAAATGGAACATAAATCTACTGCAGTCATCATTTGATTACACAAACTTCCTTTATTTATTTATTTATTTTTTTGTACAGAATTATAGTTGGAAAGCAGTTTCAAGTGTCTTTCCCAGAGGTAGAAATGATCTGAAAAATAAAATAATACGTGAACATCTTCACTGATTCCATTCAGTAGATTTGTCTCATTCCAAATATACTTCTAGGAACCAGAAAGTTATAGATTTATACACAGATATATAGACAAGAATGAAAATAATCTCAAACTGGGAAAATGTTTTGAATGTTAAATTGCTCCTGTTAATCTGTATATTGGAGAAGGAAGTGGCAACCCACTCCATTATTCTTGCCAAAGAATCCCCATGAACAGAGGAGCCTGTCAGGCTACAGTCCATGAGGTCGTAAGAGTCGGACACTTAGCGACTAAACAATCACCATTAAACCATCGCCAATCTATATATATTTTGTGTGGTTCAGTCACTAAGTTGTATCCCACTCTGCAATCCCATGGACTGCAACAGCCAGGTTCTTCTGTCCTCCACTATCCCCTGGAGTTTGCTCAAATTCATGCCTACTGGGTTGATGATGCTATCTAACCATACTATTCTCTGCCACCCCCTTTTCCTTTTGCCTTCAATCTTTTCCAAAATCAAGGTCTTTTCCAATGAGTCAGCTCTTTGCATCAAGTGGCCAAAGTTCTGGAGGTCCAACTTCAGCATCAGTTCTTCCAATGAATATTCAGTGTTGATTTCCTTTAGGACTGATCCTCTTGCAGTCCAAAGAACACTCAAGAGTCTTCTCCAGCACCACTGTTTAAAAGAATCGATTCTTTGGTGTTCAGCCTTCTTTATCTTCCAACTCTCATGTTCATACATGACTACTGGAGTTTATATATGATAGTTCATGGTGAATGATGTTGGATTTGAGATCTCCTAAGCAGAAGATTTAGCTTTGGGAGTGGAGCACAGGCTTGATCACTCAACCGATTTTGTGTGACAAAGTTTTATTAAAATATGAAAAAGGACAGAGAAATCTTCTGATATAGACATCAGAGANATTAGGGCAGAAATAAATGCAAAAGAAACAAAAGAGACCATAGCAAAAATCAACAAAGCCAAAAGCTGGTTCCTTGAAAAGATAAATAAAACTGACAAACCATTAGCCAGACTCATCAAGAAACAAAGGGGGAAAAATCAAATTAATAATATTAGAAATGAAAATGGAGAGATCACAACAGACAACAGAAATACAAAGTATCATAAGAGACTACTATCAGCAATTACATGCCAATAAAATGGACAACATGGGAGAAATGGACAAATTCTTAGAAAACTACAACTTTCCAAAATGGAACCTGGAAAAAATAGAAAATCTTAACAGACCCATCACAAGCACAGAAAATGAAACTGTAATCAGCAATCTTGCAGCAAACAAAAGCCTAGGTCCAGACGGCTTCACAGCTGAATTCTATCAAAAATTTAGAGAAGAGCTAACATCTATCTTACTGAAATTCTTCCAGAAAATTGCAGAGGAAGGTAAACTTCCAAACTCATTCTATGAGGCCACCATCACCCTAATAACAAAACCTGACAAAGATGCCACCAAAAAAAAAAAAAAAAA
>SJYW01014583.1:0-18415 GCA_006410735.1 Raphicerus campestris
TTTTTTTTAATTGACAATATCCTTCTTTGATTCCAGTAGATAATATGCCAAATCAATGCCATATATTTTAGGTTTTGGTTAGAGAATTATACTACAAGGTCCTCTTCATGTGTGTGCTCAGTCATGTCCAACTCTTTGCAGCGCTATGGACTGTAGCCTACCAGGCTCCTCTGTCTGTGGAATTTTCCAGACAAGAAAACTGGAGTGGGTTGCCATTTCCTACTCCAGGGGATCATCCCAACCCAGGGATTGAACCTCCATCTCCTTTGTCTCCTGCATAGCAGGTGGATTCTGGTAGAAAGCAACCCTGGCATTGTTATTCAAGTCTGCTGGATAAGGATAAGAATATGGAGCAGCAGGGATAGGAAATTTTTTTGAATTTGCACACATCATTTCCACTCATATTCCATTGCTTAGAATTCGGTCAAATTAGATTATAAGGAAGCCTGTGATATGTGGTTTTCCCTCTCCCAAGAGGAAAAGAAGAATGAAATTCAGTTGATTCAGGGTCAATGGACATGAATTTAAACAAACTTCAGGAGGATAGTGAAGGATAGGGAAGCCTGGAGTGCTGCAGTTCATGGGGTCTCCAAGAGTTGGACATGACTTAGTAACTGAACAACAACAGCAATTTTTTATAGTTGTGAGGATCAAAAATGATAATAATATATCTTAGAATACTTTGCAAATCTGAAGCACCAACAAATGTTAGGTATTATTATATAACAGCTATATCAGGTGTGGTGCAATTTTTATGTTGCTAAAATATATAGTTCTACCATATTCTATTCTCTTGTATATGTTGTATCACTTCTCATAATATTTTGAGTACATAATTTCTAAAGAAGAGTTACTTCTGAAGTTTCCTATATAGCCTTCTCATGACAAATAATTAAAATTACTTTATAATGCATAAGACATACAGTGGTTTTGGTCAAAGATGTATTCATAAACAGTTGAAATTTTTATTTCCATTTCCAGAGAAAATGTGTCTAACTGAATGCACATCATTATTTGCAAGATTTCTATGTTAGTACATCTTCAATTTATTTTCTTCATATAGACCAAAAAACAAAAACAAAAAACAAGTTCATGCTTCATTCATTCAAACTTTTCTTGTAAAAATTAGTAGATAATTTTTATTTCCTTTTCATTATTTAAAAATAAAATCACAATTTTCTATAAAAATTTTCAGAATTAAAAATGTGCTACAGGCTTCCCAGGTGGCTCAGTGGTAAAGAATCTAACTTCTAGTGTAGGAGACATAGGAGATGAGGATTCAGCCCCTTGGTTGGGAAGGTCCCCTGGAGTAGAAAATGGCAACTCACTCCAGTATTCTTGCCTGGAAAATTCCATGGGCAGAGGNCTACAGGCTTCCCAGGTGGCTCAGTGGTAAAGAATCTAACTTCTAGTGTAGGAGACATAGGAGATGAGGATTCAGCCCCTTGGTTGGGAAGGTCCCCTGGAGTAGAAAATGGCAACTCACTCCAGTATTCTTGCCTGGAAAATTCCATGGGCAGAGGAGCCTGGTGGACTACAGTCCATGGTGTCACAAAGAGTAAGACACAACTGAATGATTAAACATCTACACCTATTTAAAGAATAGTCCTTAACATGGAAAGCATAAACTATCTTTTATGTATGATTAATTTAAAACTTGTCAGTGTTTTTCCAGTAGTCATAGAAAGGAGACTCACACAGTTATACAGTTGCAAAGATTTTTTATCTCTGTTAGTTTGCTTTAGTAGACTAGTATGAACTCTTGTCAAGAAACACCAAAATTCTCTGAAAATTTTATGTATAGATTTTTAAATATAGCCTTCAATTTTATTACTTATTTAATTTTCAAATCAGTGAGATTATCTCTGACAGGATTTGGATTTTTTTTCTTTGTCTCTACCAATAGTATATATATATACATAGTATATATATAAATACATAACCAGATAGATTCCTGAACTTTTTCAAGAATTCTGTAGTATCTCCATTTCTGCAAATTTCTACATTTAGAGAAATGAACAGGTATTTCTCTTTTTCAAATAGAGCCAACAAAAATATTTCCCTCAACACTGGAAACTTTTCAGCAGTTATCGGTCCTTCTTCTAGAATGACAACACTTAAAATGATGACTTAAGGCCTTAAATTGAAGGATGTACTTCTTTGTATCAATAAAAATATTTTGCAGTTAATTCATCTATCAGATATCCATTGGACAGGAAATATTCTACTGCTGAATGTTAAATTTTTTGAACTGATATTTTCTCTCAAAAAATATGAAATGCAAATGTTAAATCAAAAGAGCTCTACCCCAAACCCTGAAGTCCAGCAATCATCCATATAAGCTACAAGAACCTTTCTTCTTGTATAACAAAACCTCTTAAGACAGCATAGTTCAAAGTCTTAGTTAAGATGAAGCTGAGAGTAATCTGTACTGTGTTTGAAAATGTCTTTGACAGTCAGTGAATTCCCATAGAGAAAATGAGTCACAGCCATGTGCAAAGATTCTTTCTGATCCAAACAGTAAAATTCAGATATGCCCAAGAAATAGAGATGTTCAGTCTTTTCAGAGAATGTCAAGATTTATTTTCCTATGGAAATTATTTCCAGGCAAAGGTATTTCATTATTTTGAAGACTCAGATATCCTTTAATATTTGTGTTAATAGCTGTTAACAGTAGAAACTCCTACCTCATGTGTTTCAGTGGACCAAAAACAGGTCAAAAACCAAGTATATCTGCAGTGTCAGACATCAGGGGCTTCATCTAGTTGTGCATTAAAGATAAATAGAGAATCTGCCAATATCCACTTCAAAATGCTAAAAGAAATGTTACTTTTTTAAATTATTTATTTTAATTAGAGACTAATTACTTTACAATATTGTTGTAGTTTTTGCCGTACATTGACATGAATCAGCCATGGGTGTACATGAGTCCCCAATCCCAAACGTTCCTTCCCTGTCTCTCCCTATACCATCCCTCTGGGTTGTCCCAGTGCACTGGCTTTGAGTGTCCTGTTTCATGCATCAAACTTGGACTGATGATCTATTTCACATATAATAAAAAACATGTTCCAATGCTATTTTCTCAAGTCATCCTACCCTTGCCTTCTCCCACAGAATCCAAAAGTCTGTTTTTTTATATCTATGTCTCTTTTGCTGCCTCGCATATAGGGTCCTTGTTACCAACTTTCTAAATTCCATATATGTGTGTTAATATACTATATTGGTGATTTTCTTTCTGACTTACTTCACTCTGTATAATACGGTCCAGTTTCATTCACCTCATTAAAACTGATTCAAATATTTTTTTTAATAGCTGAGTAATATTACATTATGTATATGTACCACAGCTTTCTTATCCATTCATCTGCTAATGGACATCTAGGTTGAGTTCATGTCCTAGCTATTGCAAATAGTGCTGGGATGAACATTGGAGTACACATATCTTTTTCAGTTCTGGTTTCTTCAGTGTGTATGCCCAGCAGTGGGATTGCTGGGTCATATGGCAGTTTTATTTCCAGTTTTTAAGGAAAAAAAACTGTTCTTCATAGTTGCTGTACTAGTTTGCATTCCCAAGAGCAGTATAGGAGGGTTCTCTTTTCTCCACACCCTTTCCAGTGTTTCATTGTTTGTGGAATTTTTGATAGCAGCCATTCTGACTGGCATGAGATGGTACCTCATTGTGATTTTGATTTGCATTTCTCTGATAATGAGCAATGTTGAGCATCTTTTCATGTATTTGTTAGCCATCTGTATGTCTACTTTGGAGAAATGTCTGTTTAGTTCTTTGGCCCATTTTATGATTGGGTTGTTTATTTTTCCAGTACTGAGCTGCATGAGCTGTTTGTATATTTTTGAGATTAATTCTTCGTCTGTTTCNTTAATATTTGTGTTAATAGCTGTTAACAGTAGAAACTCCTACCTCATGTGTTTCAGTGGACCAAAAACAGGTCAAAAACCAAGTATATCTGCAGTGTCAGACATCAGGGGCTTCATCTAGTTGTGCATTAAAGATAAATAGAGAATCTGCCAATATCCACTTCAAAATGCTAAAAGAAATGTTACTTTTTTAAATTATTTATTTTAATTAGAGACTAATTACTTTACAATATTGTTGTAGTTTTTGCCGTACATTGACATGAATCAGCCATGGGTGTACATGAGTCCCCAATCCCAAACGTTCCTTCCCTGTCTCTCCCTATACCATCCCTCTGGGTTGTCCCAGTGCACTGGCTTTGAGTGTCCTGTTTCATGCATCAAACTTGGACTGATGATCTATTTCACATATAATAAAAAACATGTTCCAATGCTATTTTCTCAAGTCATCCTACCCTTGCCTTCTCCCACAGAATCCAAAAGTCTGTTTTTTTATATCTATGTCTCTTTTGCTGCCTCGCATATAGGGTCCTTGTTACCAACTTTCTAAATTCCATATATGTGTGTTAATATACTATATTGGTGATTTTCTTTCTGACTTACTTCACTCTGTATAATACGGTCCAGTTTCATTCACCTCATTAAAACTGATTCAAATATTTTTTTTTAATAGCTGAGTAGTATTACATTATGTATATGTACCACAGCTTTCTTATCCATTCATCTGCTAATGGACATCTAGGTTGAGTTCATGTCCTAGCTATTGCAAATAGTGCTGGGATGACCATTGGAGTACACATATCTTTTTCAGTTCTGGTTTCTTCAGTGTGTATGCCCAGCAGTGGGATTGCTGGGTCATCTGGCAGTTCTATTTCCAGTTTTTAAGGAAAAAAACTGTTCTTCATAGTTGCTGTACTAGTTTGCATTCCCAAGAGCAGTATAGGAGGGTTCTCTTTTCTCCACACCCTTTCCAGTGTTTCATTGTTTGTGGAATTTTTGATAGCAGCCATTCTGACTGGCATGAGATGGTACCTCATTGTGATTTTGATTTGCATTTCTCTGATAATGAGCAATGTTGAGCATCTTTTCATGTATTTGTTAGCCATCTGTATGTCTACTTTGGAGAAATGTCTGTTTAGTTCTTTGGCCCATTTTATGATTGGGTTGTTTATTTTTCCAGTACTGAGCTGCATGAGCTGTTTGTATATTTTTGAGATTAATTCTTCGTCTGTTTCTTCATTTGTTATTGTTTACCCCTACCTTGAAGGCTGTCTTTCCCCCTTGCTTATAATTTCCTTCATTGTGCAAAAGCTTTTAAATTTAATTAGGTCCCATTTGTTTATTTTCAATTTTATTTTCATTACTCTGGGAGGTGGGTCATAGAGGCTCTTGCTGTGATATGTCAGAGAGTGTTTTGCCTGTGTTTTCCTCTAGCAGTTTTATAGTTTCTGGTCTTATATTTAAATCTTTAATCCATTTTGAATTTATTTTTGTGTATGGTGTTAGAAAGTGTTCTAGTTTCATTCTGTTACAGGTGGTTGACCAGTTTTCCCAGCACCAGTTGTTAAAGAGATTGTCTTTTCTCCATTGTATATTTTTTCCTCCTTTGTCAAAGATAAGGTGTCCATAGGTGCATGGACTTTTCTCTGGGTTTTCTATTTTGTTCCATTGATCTATATTTCTGTCTTTTTTGCCAGTACCATACTGTCTTGATGACTGTAGCTTTGTAGTATAATCTGAAATCAGGCAAGTTGATTCCTCCAGTTCCATTCCTCTTCCTCAAGACTGCTTTGGCTATTTGAGGTTATTTGTATTTCCATATAAATTGTAAATTTTTTTGTTCTAGTTATGTGGAAAATACCATTGGTATATAACTTGATAGGGATTGCATTGAATCTATAGATTGCTTATGATATTATAATCATTTTCATTATACTGACTCTTCCAATCCATGAACATAGTATATTTTTCCATCAATTTGTGTCATCTTTGATTTCTTTCATCAGTGTTTTATAGTTTCCTATATATAGGTGTTTTGTTTCTTTAGGTAGATTTATTCCCAAGTATTTTGTTCTTTTTGTTGCAATGGTGAATAGGATTGTTTCCTTAATTTATCTTTCTGTTTTCTCATTGTTAGCATATAGGAATGCAAAGGATTTCTGTGTATTAATTTTATATCTTGAAACTTTACTATATTCATTGATGAGCTCTGGTGGTGTCTTTAGTGTTTTCTATGTAGAGGGTCATGTCATCTGCAAACAGTGAGAGTTTTACTTCTTCTTTTCCAATTTGGATTCCTTTTATTTCTTTTTCTTTTCTGATTGCTCTCATTAAAACTTCCAAAACGATGTTGAATAGTAGTGGTGAGAGTGAGCATCCGTGTCTTGTTCCTGACTTCAGGGGAAATGCTTTCAATTTTTCATCATTGAGGATAATATTTGTTGTGGGTTTATCATATATGGCTTTTATTATGTTGATGTATGTTCTTTCTATGCCTGCTTGCTGGAGAGTTTTTATCATAATGGGTGTTAAATTTTGTCAATGGCTTTCTCTGCATCTATTGAGATAATCATATGGCTTTTATCCTTCAATTTGTTAGTGTGGTGTATCACATTGATTGATTTGCAAATATTGAGGAATCCTTGCATTCCTGGGATTAAAGCCCACTTGATCAAGATATATGATCTTTTTAGTATGTTGCTGTATTGTGTTTGCCAGAATTTTGTTGAGGATTTTTACACCTATGTTCATCAGTAATTTTGACCTGCAGTTTTCATTTTCCAGGCATCTTTGTCAGGTTTTGGTGTTAGGGTGATGGTGGCCTCATAGAATAATTTTGCCTTCCTCTGCAATTTTCTGGAAGAATTTGAGTAGGATAGATATTAGCTCTTCTCTAAATTTTTGGTAGACTTCACCTGTGAAGCCATCTGGTCCTAGGTTTTTCTTTTATTGTTGGAAGATTTTTTTAATTAAAGTTTTTATTTCCATGCTTGCGGTGGGTCTGTTAAGATTTTCTATTTCTTCCAGGATTAGTTTTGGAAGGTTATACTCTTCTTAGTACTCATTCATTTCTTGTAAATTGTACATCTTATTGGCATATAGTTGCGACAGTAATTTCTTATGATCTTTTGTGTTTCTATGTTGTCTGTTGTGATTTCTCCATTTTTATCCTAATTTTGTTAATTTGATTATTCTCCATTTTTTTTTCTTGATGAATCTGATTAATGGTTTGTCTATTTTATCTTCTCAAAGAACCAGCTTTCAGTTTTGTTGTTTTGGTATAGTCTCCTTTGTTTCTTTTTCATTTATTTATGCTCTAATTTTATGATTTCTTTCATTCTCCTAACCCTGTGGTTCCTCATTTCTTCTTTCTCTAGTTGCTTTGGGTGTAGAGTTAGGTTATTTATTTGATTTTTCTCTTGTTTCTTGAGGTAAGTTTGTAATGCTATGAACCACCCCATTAGCACTGCTTTTACTGAATCCCATAGGTTTTGGATTGCTGTGTTTCCATTTTCATTCATTTTTATGCATAGATTTACTTTTTTGAGTTCTTCCATGATTTGTTGGTTATTCAGAAGCGTGTTATTTAGCCTCCATATGTTTGCATATTTAATATTTTTCCAGTAATTGACATCTAATCTTACCACATTGTGATGAGAAAACTTGAAATGATTTCAATTTTTTTGAATTTACTAAGGCTAGATTTATGGTCCAAGATGTACTCCATCCTGAAGAATGTTCCATGGGCACTTGAGAAAAACATGAAATTCATTGTTTTGGGGTGAAATGTCCTAAGGATATCAATTAGGTCTAACTGGTCCATTGTATCATTTAAAGTTTGTGTTTCCTTGTTAATTTTCTATTTGGTTGATCAATACATAGGTGTGAGTGGGCTATTAAAGTTTCCCACTATTATTGTGCTACTTCAATTTCCCCTTTCATACTTATTAGCTTTTTCCTTATGTATTTAGGTGCTTCTATGTTGGGTGCATATATATTTATAATTGTTATATCTTCTTTTTGGATTGATCCTTTGGTCATTATGTAGTGTCCTTCTTTGTCTCATTTCATGGTGTTTATTTCAAAATCTATTTTATCTGATAAGAGTATTGCTATTCTTGCTTTCTTTTGGTCTCTGTTTGCATGAAATATCTATTTCGAGCCCTTCACTTTCATTCTGTATGTGTCCCTTAGTATGAGTTGGGTCTCTTGTAGACAGCATGTATATGGGTCTTGTTTTTGTATCCATTCAGCCAGTCCTTGTCTTTTGGTTGGGGTATTCAACTCATTTACATTTAAAGTAATTATTGATAAGTATGATCCCATTTCCATTTACTTTGTTGTTTTGAGTTCGATTTCATAAACCTTTTCTGTGTTTCCTGTCTAGAGAAGATGCTTTAGCATTTGTTGAAGTGCTGGTTTGGTGGTGCTGAATTATCTCAGCTTTTGCTTGTCTATAAAGCTTTTGATTTCTCCTTCATTTTTGACTGAGATCCTTGCTGGGTACAGTAACCTGGGTTGTAGGTTTTACTCTCTCATCACTTTAAGTATGTCCTGCCATTCCCTTCTGGCCTGAAGAGTTTCTATTGAAAGATCAGCTGTTATCTGTATGGGGATCCCCTTGTGTATTATTTATTGTTTTTCCCTCCTGCTTTGAATATTTGTTCTTTGTGTTTGATTTTGTTCATTTGATTAATATGTGTCTTTTGTTAATTTGATTAAGTGAAGTGAAGTCGCTCAGTCGTGTCTGACTCTTTGCGATCCCATGGACATAGCCTACCAGGCTTCTACGTCCATGAGATTCTCCAGGCAAGAATACTGGAGTGGGTTACCATTTCCTTCTCCAGGGGATCTTCCCGACCCAGGGATCAAACCTGGGTTTCCTGCATAGGAGGCAGATGCCTTAACCTCTGAGCCATCAGGGAAGCCCCTTAATTTGAGTAATATGTGTTAATTTGATTAAATGTGCTTCACCTTGGGTTTATCCTGTTTGGGGCTCTCTGAGTTTCTTGGAGTTGGGTGGATATTTTCTTCTCCACTTTAGGGAAGTTTTGAACTATTATCTTCTCAAGTATTTTATCATCCTCCCTTTTTTTGGCTGCTTCTTATGGGGCTCCTATGATTTCAATGTTGGGATGTATAACATTGTCCCTGAGGTCTCTGACGTCTTCATTTCTTTTAATTCTTTTTTTTTTTCTTTTTTCCTCTCTGCTTCATTTATTTCCATAATTCTGTCTTCCACATCACTTACCCTATCTTCTGCCTCAGTTATTGAATTTACTAAGGCTAGATTTATGGTCCAGGATGTACTCCATTATGGAGAATGTTCCATGTGCACTTGAGAAAAAAGGTGAAATTCAATGTTTGGGGGTGAAATGTCCTCCAAAATGCTTTTGATCTTAGTTATTGCATTATTGATTGACTTGTCTTTATTTCTTCTAGGTCCTTGTTAAACATTTCTTGCTTCTTCTTAACCCTTGTCTCTAATATGTTTATCTGTAACTCCATTTTGTTTTCAAGATTTTGGATCATCTTTACTATCATTATTCTGAATTCTTTTTCAGGTAGACTCCCTATCTGCTCCTCTTTTGTTTGGTTTGGTGGCATTTATCATGTTCCTTTATCTGCTGAATATTTTCTGCCATTTCCTTTTCATTTTGTTTAGATTGTTGTGTTTTGGGTGCCCTTTCTGTAGGCTGGAAGTTTGTGGTTCCTCTTTATTGTGGAGCCTGCTCCCTGTGGGTGAAGTTGGACTAGTGACTTATCAAAGTTTCCTAGTTAGGGAAGTTTGTGTCTGTGCTCTGGTGGGTGAAGCTGGATTTCTCTCTGAAGTGCAAATGAAGTGTCCAGTAGTGAGTTTTGGGGTGTCTATGAGTTTGATATGGCTTTGAGAAGCCTGTCTTTTAATGCTCAGAGCTGTGTCCCTGCCTTGCTAGAAAATTAGCTTGGTATGTCTTGCTTTGGAAATTGTTGGCTCTTGGGTGGAGCCTGGTTTCAGGGTAGGTATGGAGGCTTTTAGATGAGTTCTTGTTTATTAATGTTCACTGGTATCAGGAACTCTCTGATGTTCTCAAGTTTTGGATTTAAGCCTCCTGCCTCTGGATTTGTTTTATTCTTACAGTGGCCTCAAAACTTTCCCATCCATATAGCACAGATGATAAAACATCTAGGTTAATGGTGAAACAATTCTCCATAGCGAGGAGCACCCACAGAGGTTCACAGAGTTGCATAAAGAAGAGAAGAGGGAAGGAGGAGATAGAGGTAACCAGGAAGAGAAGACGGAGAATCAAAGGGGAGAGACCAATCTAGCCAGTAATCAGTTCCCTAAGTGTTCTGCATAGCCTGGAACACACAGAGAGAATCACATTGTTAAGTAGAGAAGAGGAGGGGGGAGGGAGGAGATAGAGGTGATTTGGGAGAAAAAAGGAAAAGTCAAAAGGGGAGAGAGCAATCAAGCCAGTATTTATACCTCTAAGTGAAAATGGGTATTGAACATTAAATTCTTAAAGATAAAAAATTGAAAATTACCAAAAAGCAAAGATTAAAAATCTCAAGTAGGGGTTAGACTCTCAAAAATACTACATTAAAAATACAAAACAAAATCAATCACAAAATTATAAATATATATATATATATGAAACTTGCTTTAANTTACGTTTTATAAATATTTTTCTATAGCAGTATGTAAAGAATGAAGATTTTTACTATAGGACATGATTTAAGACCTAAAAGTGTAACTCTTTCCTATACTGAAAGAGAGTATTAGTTCAAACAGAATATGCTAGGATAAAGTATTAAAAACCTCATTAATTAGCCCTACTGATTCAATTTCTATCAGTTCATGTTTACCTCTTCAAAATTTGTCTTTACATAGTTTATAAAACCATTTTATCTGTATATTTCTTTCCATGATGCCTTGAATAATGTTCTGTAGGAATCAGCTGAGTCCTGTGTTCCTAAATTATATAAAGATTCCATGAACACTGTCAACTCTATCAGTAGTGGCCAATGTAGAGTCTTGAGCAACTCAAGTAATTTTNTATAAAACTATTTTATCTGTATATTTCTTTCCATGATGCCTTGAATAATGTTCTGTAGGAATCAGCTGAGTCCTGTGTTCCTAAATTATATAAAGATTCCATGAACACTGTCAACTCTATCAGTAGTGGCCAATGTAGAGTCTTGAGCAACTCAAGTAATTTTTCCAGTTCTCCAAGGGTCAAAATAAAATTCCTTGTCCTGAATCAAACTATAGCTAACTAGTTCTTCTGCTCAAAGTTGTTGATACTTTAGGCAAAAGTGACTCAAGTACCCAGAGAAACACTCGCTTTCCTTGAAGTCAATGTCTTAGCTTTGTTAGGGGAAGCACACTGATTGAAACAGCCCACTCTGGCCAGGCACCATAGTAACCATTTGCATGAGCTGTTTTATGACAAGAGATCCTGCTAAGGAATACAGAACTAATAAACCGCCACCAACTGAAAGAGTTCAGGAAATGTTGAAAGGAGACACCAGGTACCCGTCCCCTTCCCAGAATCCCTCTCACTAGCATCCATCTTGACTGTGCAATGCATGCACCACCAGGAAAGACTCTGAATTAGAATGATTGGCCAAAGACCACATGGAAACTAATCCCATCACCATAAAACCCAAGACTGTGAGCCATGCAGCAAAGCTGTTTTCCTGGGTTCTCTTACCCTACTGCTCTCCACCTGGGTGTCCTTTCCCAATAAAATCTCTTTCTTTGTCAGCACCTGTGTCTTCTTGGACAATTCATGTCCGAGTGTTAAACAAGAGTCCAGTTTCGGGCCCTGGAAGGGGTCCCCCTTCCTGCAACAGCTTCAGTTGCAAGGGATCATGAGAAGCTCCACATACCCAGTTCTTTTATTTCACAATACTTGAAATACCATTAGCACTGTCCTCCTTGGGTGTCTAATATGAATCACATTATCTTCATCCCCACTCACGATATGAAAGCACCAAGACTCCAAAGTTATGTCTTGAAGTTTAATTTCATTAGTTTCTCTATATACCTTATGTCACTCCTGCCTCTCATGTTGCTTTACTTCTTAAAAATATTCTCACTGTCATTTGTGGACTTGACAAACCACTGAGTGCTTTACATATACTATATTTTATCTGAATATTTCCTTCTTAAATGTTCCTGCTTTTATGAAAGTCTCTCTCCTGACAACCCCAGTTCTTCTATAGCCCTTTCAGGTATTGGTCTTGTCCTAGAAAAGTCTCACCCTTCATTACTTTATTCATAGTCCTAAATTTAGCATTACTAATAAATGCTGTCTGTGACATATATCTCAGTGACTTCAACACCTTCTATTTTCTGCTTTGTGCATTTATTACTTTTTAAATGCTAAACTCTTTTCCCCAAAGATGTCAATCTTTTAATTCTGCTAACTTTTCATTTACATCAGCTATTTCAATCATATCACCATTAATGTAATGTCTTCTCACTATACTTGAACTCCATAGTCAGTCATTATAATCATCCCATTGCATACCCTAACCACTCTTAAAACGCTTTCTTACCTTTTTTTTTTTTTTGGTTCCACCTCAGGAGAAAAACAACACTGGCTGAATCTAATTCTCTAGTTACAGTGCACTTGCACTAAACACAAAATCATATCACCCATTAACAACACAGCATGTAAAGTAACATAGTAAGATGGATTGTGCTTAAAATTGCTTAAATGCAAATGATGTTGGAGGAAAATAAGCTGGAAGATGGTAGCAAGGCGAGGTCAGAGATAGAGTAGGGGGCTCATTTGTCAAAGCACTGTAGAATACAAGAAGAACTTCACTCAACCACAATGGCCTCCTTGCTGATTTTAAAATACAAAACTTCTTGTTCCACTTCAGACCTTTTAACAGATTGTCCCTTTTTACAGTGCTTTTTCTAAGGAGATAAGTCCAGTTCTTCTTTCAAAGGACACTGCCTAAATGAAGGCTAACCTCATTTAAATTTGTAAGTGAACTTCCTAAGAATTTCAGAATAAGGAATCTGCTTCAGGAGCCCACCTGGTTGTGTTCCATTCAGGTCTTTGCTCTGCCACTTCAAAGCCATGTGACAATTAACAAAGTAATACCACTTGCACTGGGTGTTTTTTTCTTGATGCATATTTTATGATAATTCTTTTATGCTTCCAGTTTTGAGAGTTCATATTTGTGCCACTGCTGCTGCTGCTAAGTCACTTCAGTCGTGTCCGACTCTGTGTGACCCCATATGTGGCAGCCCACTGGGCTCCATCATCCCTGGGAATTTCCAGGCAAGAACACTGGAGTTGGTTGCCATTTCTTTCTCCATATTTGTGCAGTGCAATACAATACTTGTCTGTAAAAATGGGAGCAAAATGTCAAGGTGCTAACAATGGTTAACTTTAGATGGAAGGAATGATGATTATTATTTTTTTTACATTTAAGTGTTATTTAAATTTTAAGAAATTTTCAAAATCTTATGTGACTGTATAAATGCTCAAATATATCTTTGTAAATCCCAAGTCCCACGCTCTTATACTAATTCCATGATATTATACCTGACTAATCCTAAGTGGTAATTTCAACTTTCCTGGGAAATCTATCTCAGCCTGTAAGATGAAGTGGTACTCTCTTAGGTTTTCTTGAGTACAAAGTTCTGAGCTTAGAATCTTACTAGAAATACCACACATAAGTGAAAATGTAAATAAAGAATAATTTTAAAGTATTGAACATGCTTGTTAGTAATGGAGTTTGACCTCTTCAGATAATTGCTCTAATTTACTAGGGATTTATTCAATAAGAATTACAAGGAATTATTGGACAGTAACAGTTACAGATTCAAGTGTTATGACTCTAACAGGGGGTGAATGGCTAAGGAAAGAAAATAATGTAGTTTTGTCATTCTTAATTTTACAAAACCAAGCCAAAAGTAGAAGACAATTCTATACCAAGATTATGCTTATAATACTAAAAAGCTTTACCAAATACCTGCTAGGAGAGGTATAACATTTCCCTTATTACAAAACATAATAAAAGTGCAAAAAAAGTGTGAAAAAAAAGAAACCATTTTGAAATAAACAAAAATATATGACTCCTCACACTCAGATGAATTTTTGCTTGCTAGTTTCTTTTGTTTTGCTGTTGTTTGTTATTTTCTCCAACCAGCAATTTCCCAAAGAGACAAAAGGTAAGAGACTGCATTCTTGTATATATTTTCCATTACTAGGTAGCAAATTGTCCCAAATTTGGGGGCTTCACAAAACACAGGTAATCTCACTGTATGTCAGGATTCTGGGTCTGATTTTAGAGTTCTCTGCTCAAGATCTCATAATACTGTAATTAAGGTATCAACAGGGCTACATTCTCTTCTGAGAGAATGTGAATACCCTTGTAAGCTCAATGCCATTGCTGGCAGAATGCATTTTCTTATGACTGCGGGCCCAGCTTCTTACTGGCTTTTAAATAAGAGCTGTCCTCAGGTCCTGGAGACTGTCTTCCATTGCCCAGTATGTGGCTCTCTCCATAGAAAGTTCACATGTTTGTTTGCTTCTTCAAGGTCAGCAGTAGACTTCATATTCCAGTCTCCTAAAATGAAGTTTATAAAATGTGATGTAATTATCGAAGTAGTAATAACGTTATCACCTTTGAAATTTTCGATTGGTTAAAAACAAGTTAAATATTCCAGACACCCTCAAAGGATGGGAATTACATAGAATTTGACTCATTAGAGAGTCACCATAACATGTGTTCATTATAATCCTTCAAGATGCTAGATCATAATTTTAGTTTGGAAAGCATTAGTGTATTAAAGAAAAAAAATAACAATGCAATCTCCAGTCTAAATGCTAGTATTTCATAATTTAGAAAAAAAGCAAAAGAAAATACACTATAGTCTGAAATCTCATGTTTTGGGTGGCAAAGCGGATTTTAAATCATAGTTGTGCTGACCCCTCCTCCCCCATTCCACCCCTTAGATGAAGGCAGTCATCAAATTATATCATTGAATTGATGTATTTTCTATGGTAATGCATCACTAGTTTTACAGTAGTCAGCCATCCCTAAATATTCAACATGTATTGCTTCTAGGACCACCCACTCCCATGCTTGAGTCCCATATATAAAGTGATGTAGTATTTGTATATAACTGAGCACTTGGTTTATATACTTAAATTATCCCCAGAATACTTATAATTCTTAATAAAATGTAAATGCTATGTAATAGCTATAAATAAAATGTATTTAATAAGTTCAGGATAAATATTGCCAGTGTACAGCAAATTCAAGTTTTATTTTCTGAAATTCCCTGAAATTTTTTTTCTCCAAATGGTTTCAGTACTTGTTTGGTTGAATCAAAGGATGGGGTACCTGTGCCTATGGAGGGCCAAATTTATATTAATGGAAACTCAGGTTTCCATTTTAGCTGTTTACTTCTGAACAAATTTTGGAATACAGAAAATAAGTTAGTCAGCACTCATTTGAATTGCTGAAGTATTTTATACTTGCCTGAGCAGTGAAGATTTTCAGTTCAGTTCAGTCACTCAGTCGTGTCCGATTCTTTGTGACTCCATGAATCACAGCAACCCAGGCCTCCCTGTCCATCACCAACTCCCAGAGTTCACTTAGACTCACGTCCATCGAGTCAGTGATGCCATCCATCCATCTCATCCTTGGTCGTCCCGTCTTGTCCCCAATCCCTCCCAGCATCCGAGTCTTTTCCAATGAGTCAACTCTTCGCATGAGGTGGCCAAAGTAGTAGAGTTTCAACTTTAGCATCTTTCCTTCCAAAGAAATTTCAGGGCCGACCTCCTTTAGAATGGCCTGGTTGGATCTCCTTGCAGTCCAAGGGACTCTCAAGGGTCTTCTCCAACACCACAGTTCAAAAGCATCAATTCTTCAGTTTTCAGCCTTCTTCACAGTCCAACTCTCACATCCTTACATGACCACAGGAAAAACCATAGCCTTGACTAGACAGACCTTAGTCGGCAAAGTAATGTCTCTGCTTTTGAACATGCTATGTAGGTTGGTCACAACTTTTCTTCCAAATAGTGTCTTTTGATTTCATGGCTGAAGTCACCATCTGCAGTGATTTTGGAGCTCCCCAAAATAAAGTCTGACACTGATTCCACTGTTTCCCCATCTATTTCCCATGAAGTGATGGGACTGGATGCCATGATCATTTTCTGAATGTTGAGCTTTAAGCCAACTTTTTCACTCTTCTGTTTTACTTTTATCAAGAGGCTTTTTAGTTCCTCTTCACTTTCTCCCTTAAGAGTGGTGTCATCTGCATATCTGAGGTTACTGATATTTCTCCTGGCAATCTTATTCCAGATTGTGTTTCTTCCAGTCCAGCATTTCTCATGATGCACTGCATATAAGTTAAATAAGCAGGGTGACAATATACAGCCCTGATGTACTCCTTTTCCTACTTGGAACCAGTCTGTTGTTCTATGTCCAGTTCTAACTGTTGCTTCCTTATCTGCATACAGATTTTTCAAGAGGCAGGTCAAGTGGTCTGGTATTCTCATCTGTTTTAGAATTTCCCACAGTTTATTGTGATCCACAGAGTCAAAGGCTTTGGCATAGTTAATAAATTAATTAATTAATTAATTAATTAGTATCTCTAATTTTCTTGACGAGATCTCTAACCTTTCCCATTCTATTGTTTTCCTTTGTTTCTTTGGGTTGATCCCTGAGGAAGGCTTTCCTGTCTCTCCTTGCTATTCTTTGGAACTCAACATTCAAATAGGTATATCTTTGTTTTCTCCTTTGCTTTTCATTTCCCTTTTTTTTTTTTTAAACAGCTATTTGTAAAGCTTCCTCAGACAGCCATTTTTTTTTTTTTTTTACTTTCTTTTTCTTTGGGATGTTCTTGATTCCTGTCTACTGTACAATATCATGAACCTCCGTCCATAGTTCATCAGGCACTATGTCTATCAGATCTAGTCCCTTAAATCTATTTCTCACTTCCCCTGTATAATCATAAGCAATTTGAAGTCAGTTATAATTTTTACTAAACAATAGAATGGGCAACCTTAACATTATTACCATCTAAGTTGGAATCAAGGCTTCTAGGAGAAATATCAATAACCTCAGACATGCAGATGACACTACCCTTATGGCAGAAAGCCAAGAATGAAAGAAAAGAGCCTCTTCATGAAAGTGAAAGAAGTGAGTGAAAAGTTGGTTTAAAATTCAACATCCATAAAACTAAGTTAATGGCATCTGACCCCATCATTTCATAAAATTAAAACGTTTGCTCCTTGGAAGAAAAGTTCTGACCAACCTAGACAGTATATTAAAAGGCACAGACATTACTTTGCAAACAAAGGTTCCTCTAGCTATGTTTTTTTCCAGTAGTCATGTATGAATGTGAGAACTGGACTATAAAGAAGCCTGAGTGGCAAAGAATTGATGCTTTTGAACTGTGTTATTGGAGAAGACTCTTGAGAGTCCCTTGGACTGCAAGAAAATCCAACCAGTCCATCCTAAAGGAAATCAGTCCTGAATATTCATTGGAAGGACTGATGCTGAAGCTGAAGCTTCAATACTTTGGCCACCTGATTCAAAAAAGTGACTCATTTGAAAAGACTCTGATGCTGTGAAAGATTGAAGGCAGGAAGAGAAGGGAACAACAGAGGGTGAGATGGTTTTATGGCATCACCAATTCAATTGACATGAATTTGAGTAAACTCTGGGAATTGATGGACACAGAGGCCTGTCGTGCTGCAGTACATTGGGGCTGCAAAGAGTCCAACATAAATGAGTAACTGAACTGAACCGAACTGAAACTAAAACTGTTATATTTTAATTTTTCCAGTATTCTTGTTTTCTCTGAAAAGAATTTTTTGCCAGAGTCCAGCTCCAGCAGCCAGGGAATCAGCCTGAAGTGGTGAGCAGTGTCGGTAACAATGATGTAGACTCTGACTCATAGTATGGAACTATGTTTATTTCAAACTTCAGGTTATCTTTTATACTCTGACAAAAGAATTAGGACAGAGGTNAGTGTCTTTTGATTTCATGGCTGAAGTCACCATCTGCAGTGATTTTGGAGCTCCCCAAAATAAAGTCTGACACTGATTCCACTGTTTCCCCATCTATTTCCCATGAAGTGATGGGACTGGATGCCATGATCATTTTCTGAATGTTGAGCTTTAAGCCAACTTTTTCACTCTTCTGTTTTACTTTTATCAAGAGGCTTTTTAGTTCCTCTTCACTTTCTCCCTTAAGAGTGGTGTCATCTGCATATCTGAGGTTACTGATATTTCTCCTGGCAATCTTATTCCAGATTGTGTTTCTTCCAGTCCAGCATTTCTCATGATGCACTGCATATAAGTTAAATAAGCAGGGTGACAATATACAGCCCTGATGTACTCCTTTTCCTACTTGGAACCAGTCTGTTGTTCTATGTCCAGTTCTAACTGTTGCTTCCTTATCTGCATACAGATTTTTCAAGAGGCAGGTCAAGTGGTCTGGTATTCTCATCTGTTTTAGAATTTCCCACAGTTTATTGTGATCCACAGAGTCAAAGGCTTTGGCATAGTTAATAAAT
>SJYW01014583.1:20986-34591 GCA_006410735.1 Raphicerus campestris
AATTAATTAATTAGTATCTCTAATTTTCTTGACGAGATCTCTAACCTTTCCCATTCTATTGTTTTCCTTTATTTCTTTGGGTTGATCCCTGAGGAAGGCTTTCCTGTCTCTCCTTGCTATTCTTTGGAACTCAACATTCAAATAGGTATATCTTTGTTTTCTCCTTTGCTTTTCATTTCCCCTTTTTTTTTTTTTAACAGCTATTTGTAAAGCTTCCTCAGACAGCCTTTTTTTTTTTTTTTTTACTTTCTTTTTCTTTGGGATGTTCTTGATTCCTGTCTACTGTACAATATCATGAACCTCCGTCTATAGTTCATCAGGCACTATGTCTATCAGATCTAGTCCCTTAAATCTATTTCTCACTTCCCCTGTATAATCATAAGCAATTTGAAGTCAGTTATAATTTTTACTAAACAATAGAATGGGCAACCTTAACATTATTACCATCTAAGTTGGAATCAAGGCTTCTAGGAGAAATATCAATAACCTCAGACATGCAGATGACACTACCCTTATGGCAGAAAGCCAAGAATGAAAGAAAAGAGCCTCTTCATGAAAGTGAAAGAAGTGAGTGAAAAGTTGGTTTAAAATTCAACATCCATAAAACTAAGTTAATGGCATCTGACCCCATCATTTCATAAAATTAAAACGTTTGCTCCTTGGAAGAAAAGTTCTGACCAACCTAGACAGTATATTAAAAGGCACAGACATTACTTTGCAAACAAAGGTTCCTCTAGCTATGTTTTTTTCCAGTAGTCATGTATGAATGTGAGAACTGGACTATAAAGAAGCCTGAGTGGCAAAGAATTGATGCTTTTGAACTGTGTTATTGGAGAAGACTCTTGAGAGTCCCTTGGACTGCAAGAAAATCCAACCAGTCCATCCTAAAGGAAATCAGTCCTGAATATTCATTGGAAGGACTGATGCTGAAGCTGAAGCTTCAATACTTTGGCCACCTGATTCAAAAAAGTGACTCATTTGAAAAGACTCTGATGCTGTGAAAGATTGAAGGCAGGAAGAGAAGGGAACAACAGAGGGTGAGATGGCTTTATGGCATCACCAATTCAATTGACATGAATTTGAGTAAACTCTGGGAATTGATGGACACAGAGGCCTGTCGTGCTGCAATACATTGGGGCTGCAAAGAGTCCAACATAAATGAGTAACTGAACTGAACCGAACTGAAACTAAAACTGTTATATTTTAATTTTTCCAGTATTCTTGTTTTCTCTGAAAAGATTTTTTTGCCAGAGTCCAGCTCCAGCAGCCAGGGAATCAGCCTGAAGTGGTGAGCAGTGTCGGTAACAATGATGTAGACTCTGACTCATAGTATGGAACTATGTTTATTTCAAACTTCAGGTTATCTTTTATACTCTGACAAAAGAATTAGGACAGAGGTTTGACATTTTCAGGTTCCCCCACCCAGATTTACTGTCTCCAGAAATCACTGTTGTCCTACAAACAGAGTTCCTGCTTCAGTGATGCTCTCAGAATCAGCCTTCAGTTCAGTTCAGTCGCTCAGTCGTGTACGACTCTTTGCGACGCCATGAATCGCAGCACGCCAGGCCTCCCTGTCCATCACCATGTCTCGGAGTTCACTCAGCCTGATGTCCAAAGAGTCTGCGATGCTATCCAGCCATCCCATCTCATCCTCCGTCGTCTCCTTTTCCTCCTGCCCTCAATCCCTCCCAGCATCAGAGTCTTTTCCAATGAGTCAACTCTTCGCATGAGGTGGCCAAAGTACTGGAGTTTCAGCTTCAGCATCATTCCTTCAAAAGAAATCTCAGGGCTAATCTCCTTCAGAATGGACTGGTTGGGTCTCCTTGCAGTCCAAGGGNGGGGCAGGAGGAGAAGGGGATGATAGAAGATGAAATGACTGGAAAGCATCACCAACTCGATGGAGGTGAGTTTGAGTGAACTCCTGGAGATGGTGATGGACAGGGAGGCCTGGCGTGCTGCGATTCAAGGGGTTGCAAAGAGTTGGACACGACCAAGCGACTGAACTGAACTGAACTGACTGAAAGATTTATCAGTGTAGTTAATCTTAAAAAAAATAAAACCTCTCGATTTCATTGGTATTTTATTTTTTAATCTCTAATTTATTTATTTCCTCTCTGATCTTTAGTATTTTCTTCCTTATAATAACTTTGTGTTTTGTTTGTTCTTCATTTTCTATTTTCTTTAGATAGTAGATTCGATTATTTTAGATTTTCTTGTTTCTTCAATTGTCTATATTACTATAAACTTCCTTCTTAGAACTGCTTTTACTGAATCCAGTTGACTTTAAAAAGTCTTTTATTTTCATTTGTCTTGAGGTGTTTTCCAATTTCCTTTTTTATTTTTTTATTTCTCCATGGACTCTTGTTCATTTTTTTTTCCTTAAGTGGCATATTATTTATTCTGTTTTTTTTTTAGTTTATTTATTATTATTGTTTCTTTTGTATTTTGTCTTTTTACATTTTTTATCATATAATTGATTTCTAGTTTGATACCATTGTGGTTCAGGGGAGGAAAAAGCTTGATATAATTTCTGCTCTCTTAAATTTGTTGAACTTTGTTTTGTGGCCTAGAATTATTCTGTGACCTATCCTAGAGAACTTTCTATGTGCACCTGAAGAGAATGTGTACTCTGCTGTTTTGGGATGTCCCATAAAAATGTATTAATTTCAACTGGTCTCTTATACTATTTAAGGCCAAAATTTCCTTACTGGCATTTTGCCTGGATGATCTGTTCATTGGTTCCTGTTATTGTTACACTACTAAAATACTTCCTTATATGCTTATTCACATTCACTTTGTATATTTAGGTGCTTTTGTGTTAGGTGCCTATATGTTAATGAATACAGTATCCTCTTCTTATATTCATTTCTTAAAAATCTTTATATAGTGCCCTTCTTTGTCTTTTGTTATAGACTTTGTTTTGAAGTCTATTTTTTTCTGATTGGTGAATTCTTACCCCTACTTTCCTGTTGTTTCTGTTTGCATGAAATCTTTTTCTATTTACTCACTTTCAATATTTATGTGTCTTTAGCTCTAAAGTGAATCTTCTGAATGGGATATTGATGGGTTCTATTATTTTATCCTATCAGCCACCCTATACATTTTGATAGGATGTTAATGTGATTAACATAGGTACATACTTACTGTCATTTTGTTAATAGCTTTTGGTTGTTTTTGTACTTTTCTCTTCATCATCTTTTAGCTTTTTTTTCCCCCACGTAGTTTGATGACTTTAGTAGTATACTGTGTACCTGTCTTTCTAAGTTTTCTATATGTATTCAGCTACCATGCAGTTCATATATGTTCACAGATAGATAGATAGATAGACAGATAAGTCGCTCAGTCGTGTCCGACTCTTTGCGACCCCGTGGACTGTAGCCGACCAGGCTTCTCTGTCCATGGGATTCTCTAGGCAAGAATACTGGAGTGGGTTACCATTTCCTTCTCCAAGGTATCTTCCCGACCCAGGGATCGAACCCAGGTCTTCTGCTTCAGAGGCAGACGCTTTAACCTCTGAGCTACAAGGAAAGCCCATGTTCACATATAACTATATATATTTTAAACTGGTAATCATTGAGTTCAGACTCATTCTAAAAGATCTATATTTTTTCTTCTCCTCCTTCATATTTTGCATTTGTGATGTGATTATTTTACATCTTCATGATTTTATCCCTTTACAAATTATTGTAGCTATAGTTGACTTTACAATCTTTTTTGTCTTTTTTTTCATATTATCTTTTTAAAATTAGTTTATTCATTTTAATAGGAGGCTAATTACTTAACAATATTTTAGTGGGTTTTGCCATATATGAACCACATTTTTAAGTGGTTGATCCTCAGCCTTTATTATATATTTGTGTTAGCAGTAGAATTTTTTCTTTCCTACAGATGCTTACTGTTTATTGTGCTTTTTTCTTTTATCTGGAATCTGAGTACCAAATTTTCTAATTAATGTAATTTTTATTGACAGTTGATTTATAGGGTTGTGTTAGTTTCAGATGTACTGCAAAGTAATTAAGATATATTTATATACAGATATAAATATATTTTTCTTCAGATTATTTTCACTTAAAGTTATTACAAAATAGTGAATCAAGTTTTCTGTGCTGTAAAGAAGGCCCTTTATAGTTATCTTGGTTATCTACTTTGTGTTTAGTAGTATGTGTATATGTTAATTCCAAACTCTTAATCTATCCCTGACCCCAATTCTCTTTTAGTAACCATAAATTTGTCTTCCATCTATAGGTCTATTTCTGTTTTGTATTATGTTGGTACAAACATAATTGCAATTTGGACTATGAATTTTAAATCAATATAACTAGGCTTAAAATCTTAACTAACCAAAATAGGAACCATTCCAATCAATAAATTTTGGCCAGTGAGAAATAAGTTTGTTTATTCCTGTAGTATAAAAATATGTGCCTTTGGATTTGACAAACTCTTGCAAAGCATTTTCTGCCTTCTGCTGGCTTTGGAAGTATTTTCCCTGTAAAAAGATGTTGAGATGCTTGAATAAGTGGTAGTAAGATGGTGAGAAGGCAGATGAGTATAGCAAGTGAGGCAAAACTTTGTAGCTCAATTTGCTCAACTTTTAAAGTATTGGTTGTGTGAGGAGAGGTTGGACTTTGTCATGGAGAAACATTGAGCCTTTTCTGTTGGCCAATGCCACCTGCAGGCATTACACTTTTCAATGCATCACATCAATTTGCTGAACATACTTCTCAGATATGATAATTTCAAGATTCAGAAAGCTGAAGTGGATCAAGCTGGCAGCAGACCACCAAACTGACCATGATCTTATTTGGTGCCAGTTTGACTTTGGGAAGGGCTTTGGAGCTTCTTTTCCATCCTACCACTGAGCTGGTCGTCCCCAGTTGTATACAATCCACTTTGTGTCACACTTCAATCCAATCAAAAAAATGCTTCTTTGCTGTTGCATAGCATAAGAGAAGACCATACTTCAAAACGATGATTTTTTTTTGATTTGCGGTCAGCCCTTGAGGCACTCATTTATCAAGCTTTTTCACAGTTCCTATTTGCTTCAAGTGCCAAATGGCCATTGAATGATTGACTTTGAGTTTTTTGGCAACTTCTCATATAGTTTTAAAAGGATAAGCTTTGATGATCCTCTCAGATGGTCTTTGTCAACTTCTATGGCCAGCCACTGTGATTCTCAACTCCAGATCTCTCTATTCCTTCTTAAGACTTCTTGAATCACCACTATTCATTGGCAGTTCTTGGGTCAAAGGTGTTGTTGACATTGTGAATTGTCTCTGCTGCTTTGCGAACCATTTTGAACTTGAATAAGAAAATTACTCAGATTTGCTTTTTCTCTAACATCATTTCCCATGTATTTGTTGTTCAATCACTAAATCAAGTCTGACTCTTTGCATTGCAGCATGCCAGGCTTCCCTGTCCTTCACTAACTCCCCAAGTTTTTCAAATTCATGTTCATTGAACCAGTGATGCTAAATAACCATCTCATCCTCTGCTGCCCCCTTCTTGTTTTACCTTCAATCTTTCCCAGCATCAAGGTATTTTCCAGTGAGTTGGCTCTTTGCATCAGGTGGCCAAATTATTGAAGCTTCAGTTTTAGCATCAGTCCTTCCAATGAATATTCAGGGTAGATTTCCTTTCAGATTGACTGGTTTGATCTCCTTTCAATCCAAGGGATCCTTAAGAGTCTTTTCCAGCACCCCAATTTGAAAATATCAGTTCTCCAGCACTCACCCTACTTTATGGTCCAGGTTTTAGATCCATACATGACTATTGGAAAAAATCATGGCTTTCACTATACAGATCTTTGTCAGCAAAGTAGTGTTTCTGCTTTTTAGCATACTGTCTAAGTTTAAAATAACTTTCCTTTCAGGGAACAATTGTCTTTTAATTTCATGGCTGCAGTCACTGTCCACAGTGATTTTTGGAGACCAAGAAAATAAAATCTGTCACTGCTTCCACTTTTTTCCCTTTTAGTTACCATAAAGTGATGGGACCAGATGCCATGATCATAATTTTTTGAAGGTTGAATTTTAAGCCAGCTCTTTTATTCTCTTCTTTCACTCTCATCAAGAGACATTTTAGTTCTTCTTCACTTTCTGCCATTAGAGTGATATCATCTGCATATCTGAGGTTGTTGATATTTCTCTGGGCAGTCATGGTTCTAACCTGTGATTCATTCAGCCGGGCATTTTGCATGATGTATTCTGCATACTGGAGAAGGGCATGGCAACCCACTCCTGTACCTAAAGAATCCCATGAACAAAGTTATGTTCCATAGGGCTGCAAAGAGTTGGACATGACTGAAGTGACTTAGCACGGCACATTCTGCATATAAGTTTAATAAGCAGGGTGACAATATACAGGTTTGATGAGCTCCTTTCCCAATTTTGAACCAGTTCAATTTCCCCTGTCCAGTTCTAACTGTTGTTTTCTGACTTGCATAAAGGTTCCCCAGGAGATAGGTAACGTGGTCTGGTATTCCTATCTCTAAGAATTTCCCACTGTTTGTTGTGATCCACACGGACAAAAGCTTTAGCATAATCAGTAAAGAAGAAGTAGATGTTTTTCTGGAATTCTCTTGCTTTCTCTATGATCCAACTAATGTTGGTAATCTGTTCTCTGGTTCTTCTGCCTTTTCTAAATCCAGCTTGTACATCTGGAAGTTCCTGATTCATGTACTGTTGAAGCCTAGTTTGAAAGATTTTGAGAATAACCTTGCTAGCATGTAGAATGAGAACAATTGTAGGTTAGTTTTAACATGCTCTGGCATTACCCCTTTTTGGGATTGGAGTGAAAACTGACTTTTTCCAGTCCCGTGGCCACTGCTGAGTTTTTCAAATATGCTGAAATATTGAGTGCAGCATTTTAACAGCATCATCTTTTAGGATTTAAATAGCACACTTGGAACTCTATCACTTCCACAAGCTTTATTCACTGTAATGCTTCCTATAGTCCACTTGACTTCTCGCTTGAAGATGTCTGGTTCCAGGTGAGTTACCATTACCATCATGGTTAGCTGGGTCATTAGGATGTTTTTTGTATAGTTCTTCTGTGTAGTCTTGCCACCTCTTCTTAATCTCTTCTGCTTCTGCTAGGTCCTTACATTTCTATCCATTATGGTGCCTTTCATTGAATGAAATGCTCCCTTGATATCTCTACTTTTTTGAAGAGATCACTAGTCTTTCACATTCTATTATTTTGCTCCATTTCTTTGCATTGTTCATTTAAGGCCTTCTCATCTCTCCTTGCTATACTCTGGAACTCTGCATTCAGTTGAGTATATCTTTCCCTTTGCCCCTTGCCTTTTGCTTCTCTTTTCTCAGCTATTTTTAAAGCCTCCTCAGATAATCCACTTTGCCTTCTTGCATTTCTTTTTCTTTGGCATGGTTTTGGTCTGCAGAATTCTCTTTGACATAATTGCAGCAATATCTTTTTGAATTTGTCTCCAAGAGTAATGGAAATAAAAACAAAAATAAGCAGGGACTTCCCTGGTAGTCAAGTGGTTAGCACTTCATGTTTCCAATGCAGGGGATATGATGGTAGCCTCACAGAATGAGTTTGGAAGATCCTTCCTCTGAAATTTTTTGAGGATAATTTTAGAATAGGTGATAACTCTTCTCTAAATGTTTTGTCAGAGTTCACTTTGAAGCCCTCTGGTCCTAGACTTTAGTTCGTTGGGAGTTTTCTAATCACAGATTCAACTTCAGTACTTGTAATTGGTCTGTTGTTATTTTTTTTTCCTCCAGGCTCAGTCTTGAAAGATTGTACCTTTATAAGCATTTGTCCATTTCTTCTAGGTTGTCCATTTTATTGGCATATATTAATAGCTGCTTGTAAGAGTCTCTCTCTTTTTTTTTTTTGCAAGAGTCTCTTATAGTCCTTTGTATTTCTGTGTTATCAGTTTTAACTTCTCCCTTTTCATTTTTAATTTTGGGCCCAAAGACCTATAACATTTATTTTAGGATGAGTTAATTCTGAATAAACTCTTTCAGTTTTTGGTTGTCTGACACTTTGTCTTTCTCTCAATTGTAAATGATAATCTTGATGAGTTGCAGGGTTTTCCTTTTTAATAATTTGAATATCCCATGCCACTCTCTTCTGGCCTGCAAAGTTTCTGAAGAAAAATTGGCTTATAGCCTTTGGATATTCTCTTGTATATGACACTTTATTTTCTCTTGCTACCTTTAGAATTCTCTATTTATTTTTAAGTTTTCCATTTTTATCATGATATGTCTTGGATAAAAGTTAATTCTGCATCCTCTTATGCTGGATCTGTTTGGGATCATTTTGCTTCAGACCTTCTATGCCTTCTGCACCTGGATTTCTGTTTCTTTTCAAGATTGGAAATTTTTTAGCCACAATTTCATCAAATATACTTTGAACCCTTTATGTCTCCCTTCTCCTTCTGGGACCCCTATAATGCAAATAAACATTGGTATATTTAATATTGTTCCACTGCTACTGCTAAGTCACTTCAGTCGTGTCCAACTCTGTGAAACCCCATAGACGGCAGCCCACCAGGCTCCCCTGTCCTTGGGGATTCTCCAGGCAAGAACACTGGAGTGGGTTGCCATTTCCTTCTCCAATGCATGAAAGTGAAAAGTGAAAGTGAAGTCGAGGTTCCTTAAACTGTTCTCATTTTTTTAAATGTTTTTCTTTTTGTTGATTTGATTAGGAGATTTCCATTATTCTATCTTCAATATCACTTTTGCATTCTTTATCACCTAGTCTGATGTTAATTTCTTCTAGTGTATTTTTCATTTCAGTTCTTGTACTCTTCAGTTATAAGGGTTCCTTTTTATATTTTATAGTTCCTTGTTAAAATTCTTACCATGTTCATTTATTCTTTCCCCTAACTCAGTTAGCCTTCTTATTACTAATACTTTGAATATCTAGTAAATATTTTGGCTTTATTGTCCCCTCCCCCCTCCACCCCGGGGGTTTTCTCTGTATATTTCAATTGAAACAAATTCTTGTCTTCTTATTTTAACTTTCTTTCTTTTTTTTTTCCCCTGAAATTAGGTAGAACAGTTAGTTATTTCTTACTTATGTGGTCTCAAAGGGGTGCCCTTGTGTGGGAGCATCCCTATATAGTCCACTTGTCTCCAGTGGGTTTCTTGGAAGAGCTCGATCTGATGTGAGCATGAGTCACATTTCTCCCAAGGGTATGCTTGCAGTTATCATCTTAGTAGGAGCTGAAGCTGCAGGGGCTAGGGCCAGAGCAAGATGAGCCAGGGTGTTTTCTTTGTTCAGTGGCAGTCACCACCTTGTGGGACGGAGTTGGAGCCCAAGATGCTGGAGCAGAAGCACTGAGTGTTGGACCTGAGCTACCTTTATTCCCTTTAAATGTGTGGTCTCCCTCCTCTCAGAATCAATTGGTTTATCCCAGAAGGGAGCAATGTTAGAGCAAGACGGGCTGGTTTGAACACCTGGCCTGGGTCCATGTGCTCTGAATGGGGAATGTGGCAGCCCTAGCTGCAGTCGGAGTACTAGACTTCTTCTAATGTACTGCCTCTGTGTGTATCATTAATGCCTGTTGCTTCTCCATTCTCAGATGCCACTCTGAGCTAGCTTTCCCCTCACAACTAAGTTCTCCCTTCATGGCAACCCTTGCCCAGGATGGAGCTGTGTTGTGAAGCAAATGGTTCTTGACTTAGACTGGGGTGCACATCAGGATGGCTAGAGGAAACAGGCCAGTGTCCTTTGCAGTTTCCATCTGTCCTCTATACCCTGTTTCAGGTAAAAGCAAACATGTGTACACTCCTCAAGAATGTAGTCTAGGCTTTCCACAGCTCTGCTGTTAGTCCCACTGACCTCCAACCAGCCAATGGGACTTGTCTTCCCAGTGTTGGTCACCACAGCTGGAGGACCCAATATATGGCTCAAACCACTCACTCCTCAGGGAGAAGTGTAATCCCCTTCTCTTCTGAGACCCCTCTGAAAGGCACAAGTTCCATCATGATTGCTTCTTTTCCCTTCTTACCCAATTCTATGTAGATCTTTCTTATAGCCTTGATTAAACAGGAAATTTTATGTTGGTCTTCAGTTAGTTTTCAATGAAATTTTCTCCACACATAGACGTATTTTTGATTCATTCATGGGGGAAAGTGAATTTCATATCTTCTTATTCTGCCATCTTGATCTTTTATCTCAACAGTGCTATTTATTAATCAGAGATCCTAGGAAAACCTTCTCTCTTGGCCCTTAGGTTTTCTCACCCATAAAATGGGAGAGTTACAGGAGCTAGTACAAGGGATCATGAGGCCTAGAACCCTAAAATCTTCTATCATGAGATTTATATCTTTAAGGCCTTCTTTACTTACATGGCTTTGATTAATTCTGGGAAGATGTTTTGAGGAATCTATGTGAGACTTGATAGGAGGTGCACTATAAATTTTACCAGTATCCCCTGGAGAAGGAAATGGCAACCCAATCCAATTATTCTTGTCTGGGAAATCCAATGGACAGAGGAGTGTGGTGAGCTACAGTCCATGTGATCACAAAAAGTCAGCAACAACTTAGTGACTAAAAAGAAGTAGCAGCAAGAGGCACACTGTGAATTTTACCAGCATCAATTAGAAATTTTGCTCATAAAGAAAGTGGTAGCTAATTCATTAGGGGCAAATAATCAATATTTCTAGAATCAGCTCTAGTATCATCAGAGATGGAAACATAGGAGATTCACTTGGTTAGTTACTTTGATGACTACTGTCAAATTCTAGAATTTTTTTTTCTCCCTTTTGAGAGAAAAAAAATTTGATACTTGATACTTCTCTAAGAAGTATCCACCTAATTAATGTGTAGGGGCAAAGGAACTAAGGAGAAAAAGCTGTATATCTCTAAACAAAAAGGAAAAGGTATATTAGAGTTCTCTACTCTAAATACTTCATAGTTAGGTGCTGTTCAGTCACTCAGTTATGCATGACTATTTGCAATCCCATGGATGGCAGAATGTCAGGCTTCCCTATCCTTCACTGTCTCTAGGAGTTTGCTCAACTACTGTCCATCAAGTCAGTGATGTCATCCAACATCCCATCCTCTCTCTCCCCTTTTCTTGT
Source organism: Raphicerus campestris (assembly GCA_006410735.1). NCBI lineage: Eukaryota > Metazoa > Chordata > Mammalia > Artiodactyla > Bovidae > Raphicerus > Raphicerus campestris. Next base: position 32,044 of record SJYW01014583.1, read on the forward strand.
CCTCAATCTTTCCCATCATCAGGGTCTTTTCCAATGAGTTGGCTCTTCTCACGAAGTTGCCAAAGTATTGGAGCTTCAGCTTCAGTATCAGTCCTTCCAATGAATATTCAGGGTTGATTTCCTTTAGGATTGACTGTTTTGATCTCTTTGCTGTCCAAGGGACTCTTAAGAGTCTTCTGTAACATCACAGTTCAAAAGCATCAGTTCTTCAGTGCTCAGCCTTCTTTATGGTCTTTTTTTCACATCCATACATGACTACTAGAAAAAACAAAGCTTTGACTATATGGACCTTTGCTGTCAAAATGATGTCTCTGATTTTTAATATGCTGTCTAGGTTTGTCATATATTTTCTTCCAAGAAACAAGTCTCTTAATTTCATGGCTTCAGTCACCATCCACAGTGATTTGGGAGCCCAAGAAAATAGTCTATCACTGTTTCCATTGTTTATTCATCTTTTTGCCATGAAGTGATGTGACTGGATGCCATGATCTTCGTTTTTTGAGTGTTGGGTTCTAAGCCTGTTTTTTCACTTTCCTCTTTCACCTTCATCAAGAGGCTCTTTAGTTCCTCTCTGCTTTCTGCCATTAGGGTGACCTTGTCTTAATATCTGAAGTTATCTTGATTCCAGCTTGAGCTTCATCCAGCCTGGCATTTCACATGATGTACTCTGCATATAAGTTACATAAGCCTTGATGTACTCCTTTCCCAATTCCCAATTAGTATTCAGAGGCAGGAGTTATTTTATCGTAACAGGATTGAAGGCAGGGAGTGTTACTCCAGTGTCAATTAGGGTTAGAAGAGATTCATTTTCAATATTGAGAAATGTTTCTCCAGGATGATCAAGAGGGCAGACTGGGAAAAAAAAAAAAAAAAAAAAAAAAACCACACACACACACACACACACCATATTTCCTCAAAACACTATTATCAAGTATTTGAAGAACGTTGAGAAAGCTAGTTAAAAGGCTATAGGTTCCTATTAAATTTGCAATAAGTACTTTCCCAATGTCTTGCCTTTTTTCTCTTTTTTCTTTTTTGCAAGAATAGCAGAAAGTGTATGAGTTCTGACTTCATCTAGGGGCCTTCATTTACTGGATTTGAAGATTGAGAACTGTGAGTACTTGAAGGGTATTTATCTAGAGTGAGAGAGAACTAGTATACCAGATCAACTAAATCTGGAGTGGACAATTCCCCGTCCATCTTGGTCCTTTTTACTAGAAGGGAAAAATCCTGGTTTAGATCATTAATAAACATAGAGTTAAAAGCTACCTAGATAGTCAAGGCATGAAGGAGACCCAGAATGTTCTTTAAAAATAACTGTAATTCAATTGTAGTAACCATGAATAGGTTCATCATATTTTTGTGTGCAAGCCTGAATTTTGTTTCAATGAATAGACTTTGAAAAAATGCTAGGAATTGCTTGGTGAAATTACTTGGCTATTGCACAAGTCTGATAATATGATAAATTAGTAGTTGATCTTCTCTTTACAATACTAGAAACTTTTCAGTATTTTCCCAATTCATAGTTTTCACCCAATGCTGGGTCTGGCCTTCACTGAAAAGCATATGAACTAGATGATGTAAGTCAGAGAAACTAGGTTGATAAGCTTGAATTCTTCATTAAACTTATGAGAAACTTCGGTTGCTTTGGGAAAAACAAACAAGCAAAAAACTTCATCAGTGGTTCACTGATCACCTTTAATCCAAAGGAATTAAAAGTTTAGCTTCTGGAACCACAGAAAGTTCAATTTTAAAAGGAACTCTTCTGACACGTTCAGAGGAAGAGTGGGGAGTGTTTCAAAGAAAAGGAAAGCTCAGCAAGAAAATTAATGTGAGAGAATTGAAGGTACAGAGGAGGCAAAGGAAGTGTAGAAGGGAACAAGGAAGATGGTAGTGGAGGTGGTGTCTAGACATGAGGGACCACAGAGATAGAGACAATATGGCGACAGAGGGGAACCTGAGACAAAACAGCCAAGGAAGAAGAGCTTGAGACAGGCAGCCATTTAATAATGGGTTTGCCCCATTAATCTTAAAATCTTATTTTGTGGCAAGGCAATTTTAAACTCCAGATAACATAAAGTGAAAGTGAAAATGATATTCGATCAGTCGTGTCTGACTCTGTGACCCCATGGACTCTAGCCCACCAGGCTCCTCTACCCATGGAATTATCCAGGCAAGAATACTGGAATGCATTGTCATTCTCTTCTCCAGGGGATTTTCCTGGCCCAGGGATCGAACCCAGGTCTACTGCATTGTGGGCCGATTCTTTACTGTCCCAGCCATCAGGGAATCTCCCTGATAACACAGTGAAGCTTCAAATTACCAATTGGAATAAGTATTGCACTCAAGTCTGGAAGTTTTTGAGCTATTGTTGCTTATTTCAGTTTTAATAAAATTAAGTTTGGGGATTTCAAATGTTCCCAGAAATGGCCATTGATATTTGAAATTATTTTTGATCTGGTCAGTCTGCATAGTTAGAAATGCATACGATTAAGACTGACTTTTGATTTTGATGATTTTCTTTCTTCTTTTTTTTTTTTTTTTTTTT
>SJYW01014585.1:0-10410 GCA_006410735.1 Raphicerus campestris
ATCTCCAGAATAGACCCTAGCAAGTGGGAGGAAATTTGATGTGATCAAGCTGTTTGCAAGTAGATGGTTAATTAACTAATGAAGGGGATGCATGACACTCAACATAGGTTTTTGTGATATAGGATTAGATATTCAGTCATACTATGTGCTCAAGTGGCATATGACCATGAGGAAGATGCTAGATAAGCATTAGCATGAAACACAGAGAAAAATATCTGCACATTTTTTGCACACATCATCATCCAATTCATGTTTCTTCTCAAGGATAACTTGTTTCCTTATCCTAATGCTTTATTTCCAAGGGCATGACCAACTATCCAAAATAGTTCCATTTTCCTGGGTACATATTGTTATTACAGACCACTTTTCCTGTTATAAAAAAGGAACACTCAATCATATTGCTCTTTGCTTAACCCAGTGGAAGAATTTCCCTTCATACCCGGCCTTNTGTTATTACAGACCACTTTTCCTGTTATAAAAAAGGAACACTCAATCATATTGCTCTTTGCTTAACCCAGTGGAAGAATTTCCCTTCATACCCGGCCTTTCAAGTGGGCCTATAAACAAAAAGAGTATATTTTTGCTGAGAATCCGGGTATCATGGCAATCCATCTATGAAACAGAATGGAATTCTTACTACTGTCATCAGTTGGCCATTCTGAAGCCCACTGAGGTTAAGATGTGAATCATTGGAGATGCTTTTGTGGGACTGCTATGCTTAGTCACTTAGTTGTGTCCGACTCTATGACCCTATGGTCTGTAGCCTGTAGACCATGGTCTGTCCATGGGGATTCTCCAGGCCAGAATACTGGGGTGTGTTGTCATGCCCTTCCCAGGGGATATTCCCACCCCAGGGATTGATCCCAGGTTTCTCACATTGCAGGCACATTCTTTACCATCTGAGCCACCAGGGAAGCCCAAGAAAACTGGAGTAGGTAGCCTATCCCTTCTCCAGGAGATCTTCCTGACCCAGGAATCAAAGCTGAGTCTCCTGCTTTGCAGGTAGATTCTTTAGCAGCTGAGATACCATGGAGGCCATCTGTAGATACTACTTCAAAATAAATCTTATGGAGTTAAAAGCTTTATATTTGAATTAATAACCACTGTGTTGATGTATCACCTTGTATTAATTCCTGTGGTAGCCTCATTTTATTTTTTAATATAAATTTATTTATTTTAATTGGAGGTTAATTACTTTACAATATTGTATTGGTTTTGCCATACATCAACATGAATCTGCCATTTTTTTTTCTTTTTTTCTCTTTTAATGCTCTGGGATTGTTTTCCCTAAAAATAAGATCAATTTTTCCTCAGCCCACTATGAAACCTAAAAACATAAGTGGAGGAAAAAATTTAGAAAACTAGTCCAGTAGCAATTATATTTTAATATTATAACACAGTAGGAGAAAGTATCATCATTTGTAAAATGTGTAGTATGAGGAAAGATTTACAATGAGGATTTATATTTGACAAAAATAGAACAAAACAAGGTAAATATCACTGATAAAACTCAGGAAGTAAGCAAATATCAAATGACAATTAATTTTAAGTTTTAAAGAATAAGTTAAAATAACCAATTTTCTTTCATTGTTACAAATTAAAAGCAATGATATTTTTACACACTCAAGGTCTATCAATTTTCTCAGGAAGATTTTTCCACTGTGTCTGGATAGTTTTTAGCTCTATGTTGTTTTACAAATTATACCATCAATTTTAAAGTAACTTCTTAGTATATATTTTTTTCATGCTTTGTGATTACTTTCTAAGAGTGTGTGTGCACAGTATCTATCTAACTTGTACTTTAAACAACTCAGATTTTTCCTGATTTGTGAGTGCTCTTCATTGTCATCATGATCATGTTGTCTAGGTTCTAAATAATAGGATTTTTTACACCCAAAGAAAATAATGGCATGTGACAAAGAGAGTGGCAGAAGTCTTTGCTCCATAATCCATTTTTTCTGTTTTCCATTTTAATGTTTCTATCATTGAATGTAATAGTTATAGTGGACTAGAATGTATTACCATAGCAATACCTATCTCAGATGATTCCTGGAATAGAGGAGTCCTTACCACCTTATAGTCACCCTGGCTGATGGAATCTTCTTAACGCCCTTTGTTAAAATAACTTTGCCAAGATGAAGACAAAAGAAGGAATTATGTACTGGCTCAAAAGATTGCTCCTGAAAGTGAAGTGCCATCTCTACTCACATTTCATTGGCCAAAGACAGTTACACATCCTTATCTAACTTAGAACAATGCAGAAGTGGAATCTTTACAAGTACAGATGGAGGTTACTTTAGACAACTGTGATATTTGGAAAGAATCCTAGTGATCCCTGCAGTGACAAAACTTTGTAAAGCAGTGAAAAATAAATAAATGGATATTTACAACTAAAAGTTTCAATTATTATAGGTGAAACTGAAGAAGATAATCTTGGAGTTGTCAACATAAAATTTCAATTATGTAGAACTTTGAGTTTCTATTTATATCATATAAATTAATGCTCACAAATACCTTAGGAAGTCATTAAGCAATTTATAAACTCATTCCCTCAAGATACTTCCATATATGTGGTTATTACTATTTTAAAAAAATAAGATCTTAGATTTAATATTAGCTGAAACCCTGAACTATCCTTTATATGAAGAACATTTGAAAAAAAAAGTATATCTTTTGAGTTTGTAAATTGTAGTATAATATTATTCCATGATTCTCAAACTCATGACCATAAAAATCACATGAGATGCTATTGAGAATGGCATTTATGGTCACCAGCCACGAAGAATTTTATTTGCTAAGTTTAAAATAAATTTTGGAATCTGAACTTGTAAAGCACTCAAATGAAATTTTGTACCAATGACACATAAAAACTGTGCTAGTAGATAACATTATTTTTGGAGAAAGTCAATCTCCCTTCCAATTTAGTTTTACTGCTTATCAGCCTCTTGGACTTATGGAAACTGTATTTTCTCAGGGCATCACTCTACTCATTTCTAAAAAATAAAAGAAATGGATTTATTTTATTTTGATCCATAGATGCTACCTCTTAGAGAGTGATATATAGTTAATAATAGAAGAGCAAATTTTATTTTCTTCTCTAATAATATCTATTTCATTGGCTTATACTGAGGATTAAATAAAATAATAAAAGTATAGAACTCAGCACAGCATTTTTGCTATTCAAATGTTCCACTAAATAATGGCTATTGCTCTTGCAGTTATGAATAGCAATAGTATTAGTAGTAATGATACTACTAATGGAGAAACATTGGAGATGGAGAAACACCATCACCTAAAGTGTATGATATGATAAACCAAGTGAGGCTGCTTCATAGATAAATGACTGTTCCATAGGTAAATGACTGCTCCATTGCAGGCAGTCAGGCCATTCAAGTAAGAATGCTGCACATTATCCAGCACTTAGAAAACAGTTCTTTACTTCATTAGTGATCATTTGCTTCATCAGTTGCTTTCACTAGCCCAAGAATACTGAAGTGGGTAGCCTATCCCTTTTCTAGGGGATCTTCCAGACCCAGGAATCTAACTGAGAATCTAATTGCAGGTGTATTCTTTACCAACTGAGCTACCAGGGAAGCCCTTTGTACTTTCAACTGAACTTAAAAAAAAAAAAAAAAGCCTCCTGAATATCTATACGTTGCTCTATAGCTCTAGTTTTAATATTTGGTAGAAATTGAGATTATGACAAGTTAATGTTTTTCAAGAACAGAGTGTCTCAATACTGAACTTATTGATATTTTGATAGTTGTAAGATAAGATGTCTGTCTTGTGTATTGTACTAAGCCACTTTAATCACATCCAACTCTTTGTAACCCCACAGATTGTAGCCCACCAGACTCGCTGTCCATGGGATTCTGCAGGCAAGAATACTGGAATGGATCGTGTTTCCTTCTCCAGAGGATCTTCCAGAACTAGGGATCAACGCTGCATCTCCCATGTCTCCTGCATTAGCAGGCAGATTCTTTATGACTGAGCCACCAGCGAAGCCCATCTTATGTATTATGGAATACTTTTTAACATCCCTGGCATTAAATACTAGATGCCATAGAAGTTCCTGAGTGTGACAAATAAAAATATCTGCAGAGCAGACATTGACAGAAGCCTTTTGGAAGTCAAAACTGTCCCTAGTTAAATTTATCTCCAAAGAAAAATAATTAATCCTTTTAACAATTCTTTGGATTTACAAGGTATCTTTTAATTGTATTATACATGAAATCACAGATATGGAAATATTATTCAATATGAACTACTTAAGATATACAATAGTACAAACCTTTAATTTCATGCAAATGATGTACCTAAGCTCCAATGTTATTAAGCAGGGATTGAGAACAGTTAAAGGAAAATTAGTTGGTGATAATGTGCCAGTCATAATTACAGTGATGCATTTTATTTTAATAAGGAGAAGACTGAACATTATTATATCTGAAAATTTTAAGCAGTTTTTCTATTTGATGTTTAAATTTAACATTGAAACAGTCACATGTTTAAATGGGAGATGTGAAACAGAAAAAATATGTATCATCATTGCAATAATGTAGGTATAACCAAGATCTTAAAACCTGAGGACTTTTTGTATCATGTGGTCCTGATAAATTTTAGTAAAGGCTGATTACAGAGAACTCAGTACAGATCAAGGAAAGCTCCACAGAGGAAAGTTAAAGAAGCTCATATCTGGATTCTACCATCATGATAAAATAGAGGCTTTAGGATATTGTAGTTGAAAGCAAATTATGGGTCAGTTGCTTGAGTGAAATTATTGATTTCAAGAAGGATTAGTTGATGGGTAACTAACATTCCAAGGGAAATCACTTATATGTAAGCTTGGTGCTACTGCTAATGTCTGATGAAGACACAACTATTTCAACTGATGACAAGCTATAGCAGCATAATTAATAAAACTGTTCTTTCATCCAGTGAATTATGAAATTTGACTTATTTTATCATCTAATATATTTTGTCATCTAGCATAATACTCCATATTCACTTTAGAAGAATGAGCACAATGCTCTCTTTAGGCAAGGTGTTACATACTTGCTGGTTCTAGTTGATTTATAACAATGTTCAAGTTCTCTATTCCTCTGCCCAGGTTTTCTATACATTATTGAACATAGGGTACAGAATCATCCAATGATTATATAATTTCCCATTTATTCCTTTAAGTCTGTTAGTTTTTCATATATTTTGGAACTTGGTTGCTAGCTATGTATATGTTTACAGTTATTACTGTTTTGTGATGGATTAACACTTTTATCAGTATGTAATGTGATCATGCAAAAAGTTGACTCATTAGAAAAGACTGATGCTGGGAGGGATTGGGGGCAGGAGGAAAAGGGGATGACAGAGGATGAGATGGCTGGATGGCATCACCAACTTGATGGACATGAGTTTGAGTGAACTCCGGGAGTTGGTGATGGACAGGGAGGCCTGGCGTGCTACGATTCATGGGGTCACAAAGAGTTGGACACGACAGAGTGACTGAACTGAACTGAATGTTGATCTTTGTTTCTTGTAACAGTTTTTGACTTGAATTCTGTTTTGTCTGATATCATTATAGCCACTAACAATCCCCTTATGTTTAATATTTGCATGAATTATCTTTCCACCCTTTCACTTGCAACTTCTTGTGTCTTTGGATCTAAATAAATCTCTTCTAGACAACATAGAGTGTGTTATTTTTTAAATCTATCCTTCCAAACTATGTCTTTCACTTAAAGTTTAATCAATTTGCATTTAATGTTATTACTGATAAGAAGAAAATTTACTTCTGATATTTTGGAATTTCCATCTTGTATGATTTGTGCTTCTCAATTCCTCCATTATTTTACTCTTTCGTTTATAATTTATGTTTTCTAGTTTGCCATTTTGATTCTGTTTCTATATAATTTACTATATATATTTTAAATTATTTTCCTAGGGGCTAACCAGGGAATTACACTTAATATCTTAATTTGTATAATTAATTTAAATTAATAGTAACAGCTAAAAAGGTGTAAAAACTTGCTTTATAAACCACAGCTTCCTTATACTGTCATAAACTGCATCTGTATGTTTGTATGTACTTTAACATAGATTCATAAGTACTGTGTTATGTATTTGTCTTTTGAATCACGTAAAAAAGGATAAAAATCAGATAACACTAGATTTATATTTAGTTATGTAATCTTATAATTATTACATAATATTTTATTTATATTAGATACATAATTGAGTATTATTGTCTTTGATTTTTATCTTTTTGTACATGATTCAAAAGACAGATGCATAACCTGGTGGTTCAGATGGTAAAGAATCCACCTGCAGTGCAAGAGACCTGGATTTGATCCCTGGATTGAGAAGATCCCTTGCAGAAAGTAATGGCAACCTACTCCAGTATCTTGCCTGGGAAATCTCATGGACAGAGGAGCCTGGACGGCTACAGTCCCTGGAATTGCAAAGAGCGGGACACCACTGACAGAATAAGTCTACACAGTGCAAATCTTTTAATGGTATTGTTTACCTCATTTTATGTCTTTGAATTAGACACTAATGTCCTTTCATTTCTGGAGAAGGCAATGGCATCCCACTCCAGTACTCTTGCCTGGAAAATCCCATGGATGGAGGAGCCTGGTAGGCTGCAGTCCATGGGGTCGCTGAGGGTCGGACACGACTGAGCGACTTCATTTTCACTTTTCACTTTCATGCATTGGAGAAGGAAACAGCAACTGACTCCAGTGTTCTTGCCTGGAGAGTCCCAGGGAACCTCGTGGGCTGCCATCTATGGGGTCGCACAGAGTCAGATACGACTGAAGCAACATTCCCTTTAACATTTCTTTGTATATGGGTCTGCTAGCAATAGATCCCCTCCTCAGCCTCAATTAAACCCTCTTCTCAGTTTCTGGAGCCTTCTCTGGGGTGTGGAGCTGCATCACAGGGCAGGAGGGGCCCCATGTACACTCTTGCATTGGTTGGAGCACAGGCTGTAGTGGTCCCATTGCAAACAGCAATCAGGGCTGCTTCTCATGTGCTCTTGTGTAAATGTCAGTAGTGGTTACGTTCCATGTTGTTAAAATTCTGCTTCTGGTCTGAGATCCCTTTGTCCCTCACAGATGGCCTTTCCCCTCATCCTCTGCTGCCCTTGCCCTTATTGTGAGGTTGCTTCATGAAGAAAATATGGCTGGAACGTATGCTCAGATCAGTCTGAGATGTATGTAGTGGTGTTTGCAGGAAACTCAGCAGCCACTCTTGTGGTTTTCCACCTNTCTGCTGCCCTTGCCCTTATTGTGAGGTTGCTTCATGAAGAAAATATGGCTGGAACGTATGCTCAGATCAGTCTGAGATGTATGTAGTGGTGTTTGCAGGAAACTCAACAGCCACTCTTGTGGTTTTCCACCTCTCTATCCTGCTTTGGGTACAAGTTCCTCAAAAGTGGAGTCCATGTTCCCTCTACCCTCTTTTAGTCCTGCCACCTATCCAATTGGCTAAGAGAATTCACCTTCTCTGTTAATCTGCCTTCTCCTCTGAGTAACCTCTCAGGGACACAAGTCCTAGGGTAATCATTTTACTTCCTTGCCTACCTGGTTACCTGTGCATCTGTCTTACAACTGTTTTTGTATAGAAGTCTTTCTCCTGTTAGTTTTTCCAAGAGTTATTCCACATGTACATGTATTTTTGATGTGTTCATGGACTGAGCTTTGTTCTTGCTCTCTTAGTCTGCTATCTTGGTAAAGTCCAGAACAACTCCTCTCATATCAATAACATGTAATTTATAATGGACATTATTTCTGTATTCTGATCTAGCAGTCACAAAAGTAACACAAGTAATTAAAATTTTTGAATGATGAAAATGACAGTTTCATGTGGTCTAAACTAATAGTTTATTCCTTTGGAACTATAAAATACTTCTAATATTTCTTTGAAAAATACTTTTAAGCTGATTGTAGCAAAAGTTAAAGTTGCTCAGCTGTGTCCGACTCTTTGCAATGCCCTGGGCTACACAGTCCATGGAATTCTCCAGGCCAGAATACTGGAGTGGGTAGCCTTTCCCTTCTCCAGGGGATCTTCCCAACCTGGAGATTGAACCCAGGTCTCCCTCATTGCAGGCTCATTCTTTACCAGCTGAACCACAAGTGAAACCCAAGAATACAGGAGTGGGTAGCCTATCCCTTCTCCAGCAGATCTTCCTGATCTAGGAACTGAACCAGGGTGTCTTGCATTGCAGGCAGATTCTTTACCAACTGAGCTATCAAGGAAGCTAATTGCAGCTGAAGTCCTCTGTTTTTATCACTTCTCTGTTATATTCTTACCAAATGGTTATTCACTCTAGGCTTGAATACAAGGAGGGTGTTATGGACTCAACTGTGCCACCCTCTCAAAATTCTTATGTTGAAACTCATATATCTGAATCCTTAAGAAATAGCTGTGATTTGGAGATGGGGCCTTTACCAACATAATTAAGATGATNCACATTACAAGTAAATATGTACCCTTAAAGTAACTCATTGCATACTTGACTATGAATAATTTAGTTCTTTTCTTTGGGCTTCATTAACTTGTAAAATTTGGAATATGGATTGGGTGCTTAGTAGTATTACTTAATTACTTAATACTTAGTAGTATTAAGTGGGACTTAATCACTTAATACTTATTAAGTGGGACTTCCCCAGTGGCTCAACTGTTAAAGAACGTGCCTTCAGTGTGGGCAACCTGGGTTTGATCCCTGGGGGTGGGAAGATCCCCTGGGGGAGGAGAATGGCTACCCACTCCAGTATTCTGGCCTGGATAATTCCATGGACTCTATAGTCCATGGAGTCACAAACAGTTGGACACGGCTGAGCAACTTTCACTTAAATCTTAAATTTAAGTAGTATAACATTTATTTAATTTTGCAAATGAAAGTCATGTGTCCTCTTCAAGAATTTAACTCCCAATTTATATCCCTGAACATAGTTCATCAAAGCTGTTTATACTAAAAATCAGCATAGCAATCCCCTTATACACAAATACTGCAAAAGTATATTTTAGTCCTGTTGTCATAAGATCTGAATTAATGAGTTCCAAATGCCTTGTGCTGTATAGTTTTTATTTTTGTTCAAAAGCGATTTTCTGAGTTAACTTCACACTCTGCCTGAGGTGCATGCTAAATCACTTCAATCATGTCTGATGACCCTGTGTANCCTGTTGTCATAAGATCTGAATTAATGAGTTCCAAATGCCTTGTGCTGTATAGTTTTTATTTTTGTTCAAAAGCGATTTTCTGAGTTAACTTCACACTCTGCCTGAGGTGCATGCTAAATCACTTCAATCATGTCTGATGACCCTGTGTACTTACGCCCACCAGGGTCCTCTGTCCATTGGATTTCCCAGTCAGGAATACTGAAGTGGGTTGCTATGTCCTCCTCCAGGGAATCTTTCCTCCAGTGATTACCCACGTCACTTAAGTCTTATGCATTTGCAGACAGGTTCTTTACCACTAGCGCCACCTGCTTGATGTAACACATCTCTGTTAAAGTAGGAGTTACTTTTGTTGTTGTTGTTTCTTACTTTACAATACTGTATTGGTTTTGCCACACATCAACATGAATCCGCCACGGGTGTACATAAGTTCCCACTCCTGAACGCCCCTCCCACCTCCCTCGCCATACTATCCCTCTGGGTTATCCCAGTGCACCAGCCCCAAGCATCCTGTATCCTGCATCGAACCTAGACTGGTGATTCGCTTCTTATATGATATTATACATGTTTCAATGCCATTCTTCCAAATCATCCTGCCCTCTTTCTCTCCCACAGAGTCAAAAAGTCTGTTCTGTACATCTGCATCTCTTTTGCTGTCTCGCATACAGGGTTATCGTTACCATCTTTCTAAATTCCGTATATAAGTGTTAGTATACTGTATTAGTGTTTTTCTTTCTGGCTTACTTCACTCTGTATAATTGGCTCCAATTTCATCCACCTCATTAGAACTGATTCAAATGTATTCTTTTTGATGGCTGAGCAATACTCCATTGTGTATATGTACCACAGCTTTCTTATCCATTCATCTACTGATGGACAACTAGGTTGTTTCTATGTTCTACCTATTATAAACAGTGTTGCGATGAACATTGGTGTACACGTGTCTCTTTCAATTTTAGTTTCCTCGGTGTGTATGCCCAGCAGTGGAATTGCAGCTTTATTTCCAGTTTTTTAAGGAATCTCCACACTGTTCTCCATAGTGGCTGTACTAGTTTGCATTCCCACCAACAGTGTAAGAGGGTTACATTTTTTCCACACCCTCTGCAGCATTTATTGCTTGTAGAATTTTGGATCACAGTCATTCTGACTGGTGTGAAATGGTACCTCATTGTGGTACCTCTTGACTGGGTTAACAATGGGTGCATTTCTCTTGCAATTTTCTTTGTGAAAATTTAAAAT
>SJYW01014585.1:17792-66737 GCA_006410735.1 Raphicerus campestris
GTGTTTTTCTTTCTGGCTTACTTCACTCTGTATAATTGGCTCCAATTTCATCCACCTCATTAGAACTGATTCAAATGTATTCTTTTTAATGGCTGAGTAATACTCCATTGTGTATATGTACCACAGCTTTCTTATCCATTCATCTACTGATGGACAACTAGGTTGTTTCTATGTTCTACCTATTATAAACAGTGTTGCGATGAACATTGGTGTACACGTGTCTCTTTCAATTTTAGTTTCCTCGGTGTGTATGCCCAGCAGTGGAATTGCAGCTCTATTTCCAGTTTTTTAAGGAATCTCCACACTGTTCTCCATAGTGGCTGTACTAGTTTGCATTCCCACCAACAGTGTAAGAGGGTTACATTTTTTCCACACCCTCTGCAGCATTTATTGCTTGTAGAATTTTGGATCACAGTCATTCTGACTGGTGTGAAATGGTACCTCATTGTGGTACCTCTTAACTGGGTTAACAATGGGTGCATTTCTCTTGCAATTTTCTTTGTGAAAATTTAAAATGAACATTATTTAAAATGTATAGTTCTCTCATTATGTTTTAAATAACCTTGTCGATGTATTTGAAGGTGCTTTGATAATATTTGGTAAATATTTGTGACTCCAGTATCAGCTGACTGACTGATGGTTGGTCAAAATATAATAATCTGGGAAATAATAAAATGAAATTTGCTATGCTCATTGTATACAACTCGAGTGACTGTTGTAAAGCCTCAGCAATCCATGCCACCCAGCTGCCCATCTGCCTAGTCTGTCACCTCTTCTTTCCACTTCTCTTTGAGTGGTGTGTGTCTGCTGGGGAAACAGTGACTCTCTGAGAATATTTTCTGTATGTAACTGAAGCAGGATGACTATAACTATTGACGGTAACATAGCTTTTTCCTTCCTTCATTTTTCCTTTCATGTAATGTTTGAAGGAAATTTTATAGGTTGGAGGTAACTGACTGATATTTACAATATTTGACAATTTGTGAAGAATGAGTACATGCAAATCTGAACTGAAGCTGCATGCATTGCTGAAGAAAACCTGTTGGATTAGCCTTGATGGTTGAGGCATTTCTGGGAAGGGAAGAACACAGGTAGCACCAGAGTGGATAAGAACTTGAACACAAGATAGTCACAACTTGTATGGAAGCATTTAAATACTTAAGCAACATGTAGGATGGCATTTGTCAGCTTTGTAAATTAGAAGGTTGAAATTGTTAATAATTTGATGAAATTACAAAACAGAAAGAGACTCACAGACACAAAGAATGAATTTATGGTTGCCAGGGGGAAGAATGGTTGTAAAGGATGGACATGTACACATTGTATTTAAAATGTAAACCCGCAAGGACTCAATGGAAAGTACATGGATCTCTGCTCAATATATGTGGCAGCTTGAATGGAAGGGGAGTTTGGGGGATAATGGATACATGTATATGTTGGCTGAATTTCTTCACTGTTCACATGAAAGTATCACAACATTGTTACTCAGTAATACCTCAATGTAAAATAAAAAGTTAAAAATAATTTATTAATAATTTGTAGTTTTGTTGCCTGAATTTTTGCTCAAACTACAAAATTTAAAATCTAGTTAATTAAGCAATGGTAATGTAGAAGACCATGTAAATAACTCATGTTAAGACTGAGGTGTCTTAAAGTCACCAAAGAGTCTTCAGGCAGAAGCTAGAGGAAAACACTGAAATGCTTTTTGATCAAATTTTGTTATCAAAAAGATTCTGTCTTTGATTAAAAGTGAAGTTACATTTAGTAACATCTTTCTCTTTAAAATTTAGTGAAAATATTTTCCATGAGTTGAATAATATTGAAAATAGATTTTTCAATGTTTCAGCCAAGTCTATTTAATACAAATAATAGCACCTATAAGCTAAGAGAATTATGATGCAAGGACACATTTCATAGCTGTAAATTTACCTTTGTATAAAGAAAACAAAACAAAACTATGAATTCTTGTCTGCTACAGTGTATAATAATATGAAAGGTGCCTTTTCAAGCTATCATAAAATACATTATTATCAATGAAACATTTGACAAATCAATTATAATTAAATATTTTATAGTTTAAAAGCATACATCCAGAGAATTATGGGAAATATTGAATAATAGCATCATCATCACACAGAAATAATCGTTCCTCAGAAAAAACAAGTCATTGTTAGCACATATGATTTCTCAGAACATGGACTCGATGGATGTGAGTCTGAGTGAACTCCAGGAGTTGGTGATGGACAGGGAGGCCTGGTGTGCTGCGACTCATGGGGTCGCAAAGAGTTGGACACGACTGAGTGACTGAACTGAACTGAGCTGAAGGAAAAAGTAAAAGTTGCTGATGCTCTGTCTGAAACATGCTTAGATTCTAGTTGAACAATGCTCTGATACCTGTATTGTTTTTCTTTCTCTTTTTCTGAGTTTAAATGTGTTCGTTACTAGCTATATCACATAAAGAAATAAAAAGGGATGATTTTAGCAGAACTTATGATACTAATGTGTAAACCTAAATACAAATAATAATTTGTCTGCTTGCCATTGCAGGATTTAACAGAGGACAAACAGTATAACCGAATCCTTCATAAACACTCTTTTGAATCATTTGCTTAGCAGAAGCTATAAAGTGAATTTTGTTTCTAGTCTGAATAATTGGTAAAACTGTATTCATTAACTGAATAAATGGCATTGCCATTCCTTTACATTCTCTAAAATATTTTAATATTGTTAAATATTGATTTTTTTATCCCTTATATGCTTCTAATATAAATCCTTATCTAGGATATTCATCCTAGACTTTCTTTTTTACTGTTTGAAAGTTGTCTATAAATTACATTCTTAATTTAAATCACTTTGCTTTTCTATTTTTTTCTCTTTTTCAATAGTTCAGTTCAATTCGATAGTTCAGTTATGGCTGACTCTTTGTGACCCCATAAATCACAACTG
The DNA here is from genome assembly GCA_006410735.1 of Raphicerus campestris. NCBI lineage: Eukaryota > Metazoa > Chordata > Mammalia > Artiodactyla > Bovidae > Raphicerus > Raphicerus campestris. The sequence continues at coordinate 20,739 of SJYW01014585.1, forward strand.
CAATACTGCTCAAATAATTTCACCAAATTTTCTGAATGTTTGTTTCAAAGTGCTCTTTGTACTTCTGAAATATCCTTACACCACTTAGCATTTTTGCATATGTTTGCAAGTTTAAGTGTATGTTTATATACATGCATATGGATTATTTACTGTGCAAATAATGCATGCATACATACATATCAAAATATATATAATATATTTTATATACACATATATATTAAATAGACAAAAATGCACATGTATGACCATATACATATATTAATCATCGATACAGACATTTTAAGCTTTTTCATTCACTTCTTATAAAATATATGGGTTTAAGTATAATTTATCAAACATATAGCAGCATAAAATTTTACTAATATTTTGCTTTATTATTAATATAAATAATGAAGTGAGGTGAAAGTCACTCCGTCGTGTCTGACTCTTTGCAAACCCATAGACTTCCAGTCCATGGAATTCTCCAGGCCAAAATTCTGGAGTGGATAGTCATTCCATTCTCCAAGGGACCTTCCCAACCCAGGGATCAATGCCAGGTCTCCCACACTGCAGGAGGATTCTTTATCAACTGAATGACAAAAGAGGCTGATTATTTTTCTTATATATCAATATTGTCATTCTCCTGTATACAACTTTACCCCTAAGCTTCTCACATTAAAAAAATCAATATTCTTATAATCTCTTCTCAGTTCAGTCATGTCCAACTCTATGTGGCCCCAGACTGCAGCACACCAGGCCTCCCTGTCCATCAGTAACTTCCAGAGCTTACTCAAACTCATGTCCATCGAGTTGATGATGCCATCCAGCCATTTCATTCTCTGTCATCCCCTTATCCTTCCGCTTCAATCTTTTCTAGCATGAAGGTCTTTTCTGAGTCAGGTCTTCACATCAGGAGGCCAAAGGATTGGAGTTTAGCTTCAGCATCAGTCCTTCAAATCAACATTCAGGACTGATCTCCTTTAGCATGGACTGTTTGCATCCTCTTGCAGTCCAAGGGACTCTCAAGAGTCTTCTCCAACAACACACTTCAAAAGCATCAATTCTTCAGTGTTCAGTTTTCTTTAGTCCAACTCTCACTCACATCCATACTTGACTATTGGAGAAACCATAACTTTTACTAGATGGATCTTTGTTGGCAGTTAAAACGCAATATCTCTGATTTTTAATATGTTCTCTAAGTTGGTCATAGTTTTTCTTCCAAGGAATAAGTGTCTTTTAATTTCATGGCTGCAGTCACTATCTGCAGTGATTTTGAAGCTCAAAAAAGTAGAGTCTGTCACTGTTCCCATTGTTTCCTCATCTATTTGCCTTTTCTGTATGCAGGTCAGGAAGCAACAGTGAGAACTGGACATGGAACAACAGACTGGTTCCAAATAGGAAAAGGAATATGTCAAGGCTGTATACTGTCACCCTGTTTCTTTAACTTATATGCAGAGTACATCATGAGAAACGCTGGACTAGAAGCACACAAGCTGGAATCAAGATTGCTGGGAGAAATATCAATAACCTCAGATATGCAGATGACACCACCCTTATGGCAGAAAGTGAAAAAGAACTGAAGGGCCTCTTGATGAAAGTGAAAGAGGAAAGTGAAAAAGTTGGTTTAAAGCTCAACATTCAGAAAACAGATATCATGGCATCTGGTCCCATCAGTTCATGGGAAATAGGTGGGGAAACAGTGGAAACAGTGTCACACTTTATTTTTTGGGCTCCAAAATCACTGCAGATGGTGACTGCAGCCATGAAATTAAAAGACGCTTAGTTCTTGGAAGAAAAGTTTTGACCAACCTAGGTAGTATATTCAAAAGCAGAGACATCACTTTGACAACTAAAGTCCATCTAGTCAAGGCTATGGTTTTTCCTGTGGTCATGTATGGATGTGAGAGTTAGACTGTGAAGAAGGCTGAGCACTGAAGAATTGATGCTTTTGAACTGTGGTGTTGGAGAAGACTTTTAAAAGTCCCTTGGACTGCAGGGAGATCCAACCAGTCCATTCTGAAGGAGATCAGCCCTGGGATTTCTTTGGAAGGAATGATGCTGAAGTTGAAACTCCAGTACTTTGGCCACCTCTTGTGAAGAACTGACTCATTGGAAAAGACTCTGATGCTGGGAAGGATTGGGGGCAGGAGGAGAAGGGGACGACAGAGGATGAGATGGCTGGACGGCATCACGGACTCGATGAACGTGGGTCTGAGTGAACTCCGGGAGATGGTGATGGACAAGGAGGCCTGGCGTGCTGCGATTCATGGGATTGCAGAGTCGGACACGACTGAGCGACTGAACTGAACTGAACTGATGGGACCAGAGGCCACGATCTTCGTTTTTCAAATGTTCAATTTTAACTCACCTTTTTTCACTCTCTTCTTTCACTTTCATCAAGAAGTGCTTTAGTTCTTTTTCACTTTCTGCCTTAAGGGTGGTGTCATCTGCAAATCTGAGGTTACTGATATTTCTCCTGGTAATCTTGATTCTAGCTTATGCTTCATTCAGCCCGGGATGTCACATAATGTAGTCTGCATATAAGTTAAATAAGTTGGGTGATAATATACCATCTTGATGTATTCCTTTCCTGATTTGGAGCCAGTCTGTTTCTCAGTGCCCAATTCTAACTGTTGCTTCTTGACCTGCGTACAGATTTCTCAGGAGGCAGGTCAGGTGGTCTGGTATTCCCATCTCTTGAAGAATTTTCCACAGCTTATGATCCGCACAGTCAAAGGCTTTGGCATAGTCAATAAAGCAGATGTAGATATTTTTCTGGAATTCTCTTGCTTTTTCGGTGACCCAGTGGATGTTGGCAATTTGATTTCTGGGTTCCTCTGCCTTTTTAAAATCCAGCTTGACCATCTGAAATTTCACAGTTCACGTACTGTTGATGCCTGGCTTGGAGAATTCTGAGCATTACTTTACTAGTATGCGAGCTTTACTGTACTACTTTAAAATTGTGTGGTAGCTTGAACATTCTCTGATATTGCTTTATTTGGAGATTGGAATAAAAGCTGACATTTTCCAGTCCTGTGGCCACTGCTGAGCTTCCCAAATTTGTTGGTATGTTGAATACAGCACTTTAACAGCGTAATATTTTAGGATTTGAAATAACATCACTTTTGGATGTACACATAAGAAAATATATTCACTTTGCTATAGTCCAACAGAAATCCTAAGCTCTAAACTAGAAGAAACTCTATTGAGGTCCAAAATCAATGTCTACTAATACTTCACACAAAACTCTATGAATAGAAATTTTCATAATTATGTGAACTTGCAGATCATTCCCATGACTGAACATAAGAATTAGTTTTATGCATCTGCCATGGGCAATGTTTAGAGCACTTGCCATGAACCTAAAATTCAGTTTTGATTTAAATGTGTTNGGAGATCCAACCAGTCCATTCTGAAGGAGATCAGCCCTGGGATTTCTTTGGAAGGAATGATGCTGAAGTTGAAACTCCAGTACTTTGGCCACCTCTTGTGAAGAACTGACTCATTGGAAAAGACTCTGATGCTGGGAAGGATTGGGGGCAGGAGGAGAAGGGGACGACAGAGGATGAGATGGCTGGACGGCATCACGGACTCGATGAATGTGGGTCTGAGTGAACTCCGGGAGATGGTGATGGACAAGGAGGCCTGGCGTGCTGCGATTCATGGGGTTGCAGAGTCGGACACGACTGAGCGACTGAACTGAACTGAACTGATGGGACCAGAGGCCACGATCTTCGTTTTTCAAATGTTCAATTTTAACTCACCTTTTTTCACTCTCTTCTTTCACTTTCATCAAGAAGTGCTTTAGTTCTTTTTCACTTTCTGCCTTAAGGGTGGTGTCATCTGCAAATCTGAGGTTACTGATATTTCTCCTGGTAATCTTGATTCTAGCTTATGCTTCATTCAGCCCGGGATGTCACATAATGTAGTCTGCATATAAGTTAAATAAGTTGGGTGATAATATACCATCTTGATGTATTCCTTTCCTGATTTGGAGCCAGTCTGTTTCTCAGTGCCCAATTCTAACTGTTGCTTCTTGACCTGCGTACAGATTTCTCAGGAGGCAGGTCAGGTGGTCTGGTATTCCCATCTCTTGAAGAATTTTCCACAGCTTATGATCCGCACAGTCAAAGGCTTTGGCATAGTCAATAAAGCAGATGTAGATATTTTTCTGGAATTCTCTTGCTTTTTCGGTGACCCAGTGGATGTTGGCAATTTGATTTCTGGGTTCCTCTGCCTTTTTAAAATCCAGCTTGACCATCTGAAATTTCACAGTTCACGTACTGTTGATGCCTGGCTTGGAGAATTCTGAGCATTACTTTACTAGTATGCGAGCTTTACTGTACTACTTTAAAATTGTGTGGTAGCTTGAACATTCTCTGATATTGCTTTATTTNCATCTGAAATTTCACAGTTCACGTACTGTTGATGCCTGGCTTGGAGAATTCTGAGCATTACTTTACTAGAATGCGAGCTTTACTGTACTACTTTAAAATTGTGTGGTAGCTTGAACATTCTCTGACATTGCTTTATTTGGAGATTGGAATAAAAGCTGACATTTTCCAGTCCTGTGGCCACTGCTGAGCTTCCCAAATTTGTTGGTATGTTGAATATAGCACTTTAACAGCGTAATATTTTAGGATTTGAAATGACATCACTTTTGGATGTACACATAAGAAAATATATTCACTTTGCTATAGTCCAACAGAAATCCTAAGCTCTAAACTAGAAGAAACTCTATTGAGGTCCAAAATCAATGTCTACTAATACTTCACACAAAACTCTATGAATAGAAATTTTCATAATTATGTGAACTTGCAGATCATTCCCATGACTGAACATAAGAATTAGTTTTATGCATCTGCCATGGGCAATTTTTAGAGCACTTGCCATGAACCTAAAATTCAGTTTTGATTTAAATGTGTTTGCTCTCATTTCATCAGTTTAAACTAGATAGTCTTAATAAGTAAATAATTCTAGATTAATACTAGAAAACAAAAAGTCTTTTAAAGCTATTTTAATGGAAAAAATGGGCCTCATGTTTAAAAAACAAAATTCACCAAACCAAGCATATTTATATTTAAAGTACAACTAAAAACAATGAAATATTCATGAACATACACTCTTATGCTCACTGTTTTTGTGAGGAATTTAAATAGGAATGACTCTCTGCATCCACTGGGAGTCAGTGAAAGAATCTGACTTTATGAGCTTAAAGGCATTTCTTTCAACAGAAGATAGAAGTCAAGCTTTTATATTATAGGTCAGAAAAAGTTTCAATGGCTACAACAGAGTGAGTGTAATTCAGCAGACAACTAGGAGTTTATATGAAATTATTTGTTGACGTTAACTTTATTGAAAATATTCTAAATTGTTTGAGCCTGCTTTGTGGTTATAGGTCAATTAACACTAACAGATGTGAAAGCTTTTGAAAATGAGTATCTTATTCCCAAATACATATTGAGTATCTTCACTGAAGTCAAAGTCAAATCTGAAGAACAAATTCACTTTGTGATCTGGAGACCAGTTACTTACCCCTGTAGTTATGCATTTTACTGAAAAATAAAAGATCACTGATCTAGATAACTCTTAGAGATTTTACTAGAACTAGCATATATGACAGGCACTGCCATTGTTTGGTCACTAAGTAGTGTTTGACTCTTTATGACCCCGTGGAACACGCAGGTTCCATTCGGTTTTCTAGGCAAGAATACTGGAGTGGTTTGCCATTTCCTCCTCCAGGGGATTTTCCTGACCCGGGGATCGAACCCATGTCTCCTGCATTGGCAGGAGGATTCTTTACCACTGGAGTCACTCAGGAAGCCCAACATACCTGACTATTTGCTTCCTTATTACATGAAAAGGGAAAGTGACTTTGAGTAATTTAAGAAGGGAAAATAATATCATAGCAGAAAGTCTCATATAGTAACTGACATCACTGGACTATTGTAATCCCATGGGTAATTTAATCTGCTAACTCACAAACTCAGTCCCATTGAAAATGCTGAAATGAACAAAATGAAGTTTTTACCACAATTCTTAAATTATTGTGAATAACTAAAACTAGCAAGAAGAATGTAAAGAAAATTTAAAGCCCTCTTCTACCCTCAACTCTGTTGCAAAAAAATAAAAAAGAAATGAAATTAGAGGATCTGATATGCAATTGCTGAATGTGCAATTATTTTTCAGGATAATAGACTCATTCTGAGAAAATGACAATGGCATTGTCTGTGATGATCTTTGGGGTTTCCCTTGTGGCTCAGCTGGTAACGAGTCCTCCTGCAATGCAGGAGACCTGGGTTCAAGCCCCAGGTTGGGGAGATGCCCTGGAGAAGGAAATGACAAATCACTCCAGTATTCTCACCTAAATATGAGAAAATCACACTTTAGAATATGTAGATGCTATTCTTTAGAAAGAGTATATGCCAAGAAACTCACCATTCATATGCTTAATATTATTTTAAATATTATTAATTAATTAATTTAAATAATTTACTTATTACTATAGTAAGATTATATCATTTGTTTGGGGTTGATTTATAATGTGATAAAATATTTCTGAAACAGAATTTGTTTGGTTTACAAATCTGACAATAAAAATTTCCACACTCTTTGCCTGGTGTCTGAGAACAACCAGGTGATTTTTGAGTTTGAGAAACTGACAACACTCCATTTCAAGCACCTGAAGGAAGATGATATAGAAATGGTTACTTCCTTTTTTTAATACTTACTACTGATGAAAATCTTTAAGGCAGGAATGAGATACAATTACAATATACAATAAAGTGGGAAGAGATAAATGCATATTGTTCTTGGCAAATACTGGATCATTATCTTTTAAAGAAAGGCTAAGAGCACTTTGGGCTCCCCACTTGTTAGTAAACTTTATTTGCAGAGAGAAGTGATTTGTCTAAATTTCAATAGTGAGTTGATAACAGACCAGAGATTCAAATGAAAACCAAGTTCCTTGGACTTCAACCTAAGTTCTCACTCTTTTTATCACAAAACTGTATAACAAAATTTCAGTTGAAAGTGTATACAACCATGTTTTCAAGTGGTTGTAGACTGCCTGCTCTGTGCTGTGCCATGCTTAGTTGCTTCAGTCATATCCAACTCTGCAACCCCATAGACCTCAGCATGCCAGGCTCCTCTGTTCATAGAATTCTCCAGGCAAGAATACTGTAGTGGTTTGCCATGCCCTCCTCCAGTGGATCTTCCCCAACCAGAGATCGAACCTGTGTGTCCTGCANTTTTTACCACAATTCTTAAATTATTGTGAATAACTAAAACTAGCAAGAAGAATGTAAAGAAAATTTAAAGCCCTCTTCTACCCTCAACTCTGTTGCAAAAAAATAAAAAAGAAATGAAATTAGAGGATCTGATATGCAATTGCTGAATGTGCAATTATTTTTCAGGATAATAGACTCATTCTGAGAAAATGACAATGGCATTGTCTGTGATGATCTTTGGGGTTTCCCTTGTGGCTCAGCTGGTAACGAGTCCTCCTGCAATGCAGGAGACCTGGGTTCAAGCCCCAGGTTGGGGAGATGCCCTGGAGAAGGAAATGACAAATCACTCCAGTATTCTCACCTAAATATGAGAAAATCACACTTTAGAATATGTAGATGCTATTCTTTAGAAAGAGTATATGCCAAGAAACTCACCATTCATATGCTTAATATTATTTTAAATATTATTAATTAATTAATTTAAATAATTTACTTATTACTATAGTAAGATTATATCATTTGTTTGGGGTTGATTTATAATGTGATAAAATATTTCTGAAACAGAATTTGTTTGGTTTACAAATCTGACAATAAAAATTTCCACACTCTTTGCCTGGTGTCTGAGAACAACCAGGTGATTTTTGAGTTTGAGAAACTGACAACACTCCATTTCAAGCACCTGAAGGAAGATGATATAGAAATGGTTACTTCCTTTTTTTAATACTTACTACTGATGAAAATCTTTAAGGCAGGAATGAGATACAATTAGAATATACAATAAAGTGGGAAGAGATAAATGCATATTGTTCTTGGCAAATACTGGATCATTATCTTTTAAAGAAAGGCTAAGAGCACTTTGGGCTCCCCACTTGTTAGTAAACTTTATTTGCAGAGAGAAGTGATTTGTCTAAATTTCAATAGTGAGTTGATAACAGACCAGAGATTCAAATGAAAACCAAGTTCCTTGGACTTCAACCTAAGTTCTCACTCTTTTTATCACAAAACTTTATAACAAAATTTCAGTTGAAAGTGTATACAACCATGTTTTCAAGTGGTTGTAGACTGCCTGCTCTGTGCTGTGCCATGCTTAGTTGCTTCAGTCATATCCAACTCTGCAACCCCATAGACCTCAGCATGCCAGGCTCCTCTGTTCATAGAATTCTCCAGGCAAGAATACTGTAGTGGTTTGCCATGCCCTCCTCCAGTGGATCTTCCCCAACCAGAGATCGAACCTGTGTGTCCTGCATCTCCTGCCTTTTAGACGAATTCTTCAATGCTGAGTCACTCTGGAAGCTCATAGTAGATTGCCTATTAAGAGTCAATACTAATAATATGTTCCTTAATAATGCCAAATCACTTGATTTGAGTCACTCATGTATAAATAGAAAATATTGACATCTAGGTAATATGATTTTAAAAGGGTCAAAAGTTTGCACTCACCAAAGGCACTTGCTTCATGACTTACATAAAATCTGATTTTACAAGACTTTTTACACCAGTATTTGTGTAAGAGTAATAATTTTTATGGGTACAAAGTTAATTTGTAAATAATATTAACGGAAGTGTTATCAGACTGATTAGCCTTAGAGAGCAAAATCTTAGGGAATGATGCTAGATAAGATGGATAATAAGATTACTGCTAGGAATTACCTGCTATACCATAATTTTCTGTATGCATCTTTTCTGAATTTATAATAGAAATAACATGAACCTAGAAATTAAACTGAGATAAAACTGAAATGTAATTTCTCATATGCTACTCACTCACACTAAATATTTACAAGTTGCCTGAATTCTTTGAAATGTTTTCTATTAAATATAATGAGAAAGATAATAATACCTTAGTTAGCTGTTATTAAGAGTAAATGTGATGATGTATATAAAGCACCTAATTATTGAACAATATTGCCAGACAATGTGCATGGATTTCCTCTAGTTAGTTTTAGATAAGCACAATTGTTATTTCTGTTTCACAAATCCATAAATTGAGGGTAAATAATATTTTTTATATCATACAGCTAATAAATGAAAAAATGTAGAAATAGAGCCAGATTTATCTGATTCCAAAATTTTGATGCATTTAATTTTTCTGTTACATTCCTTCTCAAAGAGCATGATGGATAACATATGTGTCAACTTTACTGGACTAAGGCATGCACGGATAGTTGGTCAAAATTTTCTAGGAACTTCTGTGAAGGTGTCTCCAAAAGAGATTACCATTTTGAATCTGGAGACTTAATAAAGACAATTCTTCTCTCCAAGGAGGGTGGGCATCACCCTTACTGTTGAAGATGTGAATAGAAGAAAAATGTGGCATGTTTGCATGCTCAGTCTTATCTGACTCTTTTTGACCCCATGAACTGTATGTAGCCCTCTAGTGTCCTCTGTCCATAGGATTAACCTGGTAAGAATACTTGAGTGAGTCGCAATTTCCTCCTCCAGGGGATCTTTCTGATCCAGGGATAGAACCCATATCTCTTCCAGCTCCATTATTGATGGGTGGATTCTTTACCACTGAGCTACCTGGAAAGACCAACAAATGTAGAAGAAGGGCAAATTCACTCTTTCTTCTTCAGCTGTGATATCTCCCTTTTGCCCTTTGATATTGGTGATGCTCCTGGATCTTGGGCTTTCAGATTCAGATTGGGGCCTTGATTCTCAGACCTTACCTTTTGGACTTAAGTACATTATTCATTTTCCAGCTTACAGACAACAGAACATGGAATTTCTTATCTTCCATAACCAAGGGAACCAATTCCTATAACAAATATAGCAAACTTCTCTCTCTCTCCCTTTCTCTCTCTCTCTCTATATATATATATGTATAATACATGTGATATTTTCTCTGGAGAACCCTGACCAACACACAAAGCTGACAAGCTGACAAAATGTAGGTGTTCACTAGGAGAGCAGGAGCTCTCTAGATGTGGAAATTTGAAACATCCTTTGAATTAGAAGTCTCCTTTAAGAGCAGAAAGTCTAGTAAATAATTCCTTGCCCTGGCATGAATGGCTTTCCTTTATAATTATTAAATAGAGAAAGAGGGCTAATTCTTATTCACTAGGAAGAACACTTTAGCAATATTCAAACTTTGCAAAATAAATTTTAAAAAGGTAATGTGCTATCACCAATCATAACATTTTTTTAAACTGGATTTAATTCAGATAACTATTTAGGCTTCAGAACAATAGACTTCCAAATATTTAAACTGATACACATAGACCTTATTATATCATAAGGGATGTAGCTCCAAGAGGATGGCAAGTGCAACAGCTGTGAAGATGACTGAAGGTGAAGGTGAAGTCGCTCAGTCGTGTCCGACTCTTTGCGACCGTGTGGACTGTAACCTACTAGGCTTCTCTGTCCATGGGATTCTCCAGGCAAGAATACTGGAGTGGATTGCCGTGGAGATGACTACAGAAATGTAAATAAATGACAGATGGGAAATAATGGAGAAAAACTACAAACCCAAGTGGATAGCCTAAAAATTCCTCTGCCAACTTGTAATTAAACTGAGAAGTTTATACGGCAAACTGAGAATCACATATTTGTGGAGAAAGGCAAAATTGTATGAATATCTCAGGGCTCTGACTGGAAAACCTAAACCGAGAATGAGATAAGCCTGTGAAAACTGATGAAGGAAAAAGAGAAATCTTTGAAAGAAGCAAAGAAGAAGANTTAGTTTACTCTCATCTTTTTTGAAAAAATAGTCATTATTTCTTCAAATATTTATTTTGTTCATTCTTCTTTTCAGATTCTGCTTATTTATGAAAATATAAAGTGTTAGTCATTTAGTCATATCTGACTCTTTGTGACCCTGTGCACTGTAGCCTGCCAGGCTCCTCTGTCTATGGGATTCTCCAGCGAAAAATACTGGAGTGGATAGCTTTTTCCTTCTCCAGGGGATCTTCCCAACCCATTGAACCCAAGTCTCCTTCATTGCAGGCAGACTCTTTACTGTTCAAGCCACTAGGGAAGGTCATTTATATGTTAGCCCAATAGATATTTTTAGCCCCTCAGTTCTTCTCCCAAAACTCTCTTGAGGTAATAGTCTTTTATTTTCTTTACACTTTAAAATTTTCTGTTTATATTTTAATTATTATTGCTCTACTCTTTCATTGATTGTTGAGTTTATCAAAAGAGTCTTCACCTGTGTTACTTTTAAAAATATTTTATGTACTTCATTTTATATATTGTCTACCCATTCAGTTTGGGCCCCAAACATATTTAATACTTTTTAAAAATTTTCTATCATGTATTTTCAGCATCTTTGTCATATAAGTAGAATCTAATACTTGTTTTGTTTTTCTGAAGTTAGTATCTTCTTGCTTTTTCTTATGTACTTTAAGTTTTAGTCAAAAGATAGACATGTTACATAAAACGGTAGCTGCTGTTGCTGCTAAGTCGCTTCAGTCATGTCCGACTCTGTGTGACCCCATAGACAGCAGCTCACCAGGCTCCCCCATCCCTGGGATTCTCTAGGCAAAAATACTGGAGTGGGTTGCCATTTCCTTCTCCAGTAAAATGATAGAGGCTGAGATAAATTGTTCTTATGCATGGTGATTAGTGTTGCTTTATTTCTGCTATTATTTTAGTGTTAGGGCTTATGTCAATCTAATTCAAAATTGGGCTGGCCTGTTGTTGCAAATGTACCACAGGTTTCAAATTTTTCTTGATGTTTAGGGTATAGATTGGCCAGAAGTTATGTTCTCAATATTTGTTCACTTTTGTTTATTTTTTGTTTTTCATTATACCTGAAAAAGAATACATTTCCTGATGTTCTCTTAATTATGCTCTACAGTTTTATCAAATTCTTTTTATTTTGGAAGTGGAAATCAACGAAAAAAACTCTCCTCTGATGTTCTAACAGCCTCCATCCTATGCAGGCAGAGTGTCCAAAGTTCACAGGATCATGGCAGAAATAATTACTCTGCCCCTTTTCCACTTGTAATGATAGCGTTATAACTATTCCTGGCTCTCCTCCGAGACAGAGAATTTATTTTTTGCTCCTTTACTCTTTCTCTAGTATCAAGGGTTACACAGTTTCCTAAGAAGCCAATAGTTATTATCCTTTTACCTGGAATGCAAGATTTTTGTTCCATGGAGGAGAAATATGAGGTAGGTCTCAGCAAAGTGTCAGCACTTTAAGCTATCCAGTCCTGTAGTCAGGATCACAAGGAAAGATTTCTCAAGATTCTCCCCAGCCTTCCTTATAAGAACCTCATCAAACTCGTGGAGAAAGTCTGTAATTGGTGCAAATATTTTCTAAATCTGTAATCCCAGAGGGATTTACACTTTGACATAGTCCATACTTGGCCTTTAACAACAACAATAAAAGACATTTCAGCTGAATTCTTATTCAGTTCAGTTCAGTTCAGTCACTCAGTCAGGTCTGATGCTTTGCAAGCCCATGGACTGCAGCATGCCAGGCCTCCCTGTCCATCACCGACTCCTAGAGTTTACTCAAACTCATGTCCATTGAACCATCTCATCTTCTGTCATCCCCTTCTCCTCCTGCCCTCAGTCTTTCCCAGCATCAGGGTCTTTTCCAATTAGTCAGCTCTTTGGATCAGGTGGCCAAAATATTGGGGTTTCAGCTTCAACATCAGTCCTTCCAGTGAACACTCAGGATTGATCTCCTTTAGGATGGACTGGTTGGATCTCCTTGCAGTCCAAGGGACTCTCAAAAGTCTTCTCTAACACCACAGTTCAAAGCATCAATTATTTGGCACTCAGCTTTCTTTATAGTCCAACTCTCACGTCCATACACGACTACTGGAAATACCATAGCCTTGACTAGATAAACCTTAGTCAGCAAAGTAATGTCTCTACTTTTTAATATGCTGTCTAGGTTAGTTATAACTTTACTTCCAAGGAGTAAGCATCTTTTTATTTCATGGCTGCAATCACCATCTGCACTGATTCTAGAGCCCAAGAAAATAAAATCTGCCACTGTTTCCACGGTTTCCCCATCTATTTGCCATGACGTGATGGGACCAGACACTATAATCTTTGTTTTCTGAATGTTGAGCTTTAGGTAAACTTTTTCAGTCTTCCTCTTTCACTTTCATAAAGAGGCTCTTTAGTTCTTCACTTTCTACCATAAAGATGATGTCATCTGTAGTTATTGATATTTCTCCCAGTAATTTTGATTTCAGCTTGTGCTTCGTCCAGCCCAGAATTTCTCATGATGTATTCTGCATAGAAATTAAATAAGCAGGGTGGCAATATTCAGCCTTGACGTACTCCTTTCCTTATTTGAAACCAGTGTGTTGTTCCACATCCATTTCTAACTGTTGCTTCCTGCCATCTCTTTCAGAATTTTCCATAGTTTATTGTAATTCACACAGTCAAAGGCTTTGGCATAGTTAATAAGGCAGAACAATTCCTATTAGCTTATTCCATGTCCAACAGCAACACTTGCTCAATTCAAGGTGTTCCTATTTTATCTCTCTGTACAGATGCCTAACTCTTCCAGATCTTGGTTTAGTTAAAAGACATGAGAGGTCAGTTCTTTAATGTGTTCCAGAAAGTTATTAACTTGTATTCCAGCAAGCTTCTTCCTTGTTATAAGGGTTAGCACAAAGTTTTTACTGTTGTTGTTGTTGTTTTTATCTTCTTATCTGAAGTAAGAATCAAAAGTTTTTCTTATTTTAATAATTTAATGAATTTTTTAGTGAGTGAACCACTCAATTTATGAACCATTCAAGCTACTAACCTAGTTCATTACAAGTAACATGTATCCAATAATGTGCACTTCTCTATCATATTTGTCCCTTTTAAATAAAAACACTATTTAAGTCATACATTTACTATTTTGTTGCCTTTTTATTTTTAGTTTTAGTTATACAAATAGACTATTTGTATTTCAAATACATTTAGGATTTGACAAAATTTTGCTTTTCTTAATTCCATTCTTTATTCTCTTAGGCATACATTGGCTCCTTGTTTATTCATATAAGATCACTAGGTTTGATGACTTGAAAACCTTTATTGTCTCTTTTAGCATCAATATTGGTTTTGTGTATAAATATAAAAGAATAAAATTATTTTCAAAGTAAGTCATTCAACCAATTTCCTAGTGTAATGATGGAAAGATATGTCTTATTTCACCTTGATGTGTGTCAGATATTGTTTCCTAGACTAACAAATTCAAAATTTCATCAAAACTAACTTTTCTTACTATATTTAATTATAATAAAATATTAATGGTTAATCATATCTTACTGATAAAAAATAACTTCTAAAATGCAGACTTACATCACGGAGTGCCAGACTGGACTTCTGCTGTGCTAGAGGAGTGGGATGAGGGGAAGGAAGGGAGGCTCAAGAAGAAGGAGATATATATTATGGTTGTTGTGTGGCAGAAAGCAGTACAGCATTTTAAAGCAATTTTCCTCAAATAGAAAAATAAACAAAGTAAAACAAACATGATCCTAGTGATCATAGAAACAGAAAAAAATGAAACTTACAGATAGTTACAATAAAATTTAAGCTATTTTCACATGAAAATTTAATCTATAAGAGAGTGCAGTTGTTGACATCTGCTTTTTATTATTTTAGATATAAATTTACTTATTTTAATTGGAGTTTAATTACTTTACAATATTGTATTGGTTTTGCCATACATCAACATGAATCCGGCATGGGTATACACATGTTCCCCATCCTGAACCCCCTTCCCTCCTCCCTCCCTATATCATCCCTCTGGATCGTCCCAGTGCACCAGCCCCAAGCATCCAGTATCATGCATCGAACCTAGACTGGCGATTCATTTCATATATGATATTATACATGTTTCAATACCATTCTCCCAAATCACCCCACCCTCTCCCTCTCCTACAGAGTCCAAAAGACTGTTCTATACATCTGTGTCTCTTTTGCTGTCTTCAATACAAGGTTATTGTTACCATCTTTCTAAATTCCATATATATGCATTAGTATACTGTATTGGTGTTTTTATTTCTGGTTTACTTCACTCTGTATACTAGGCTCCAGTTTCATCCACCTCATTAGAACTGATTCAAATGTATTCTTTTTAATGGCTGAGTAATACTCCATTGTGTATATGTACCACAGCTTTCTTATTACTCATCTGCTGATGGACATCTGTGTTGTTTCCATGTCCTAGCTATTATAAACAGTGCTGCGATGAACATTGGGGTACACATGTCCCTTTCGATTCTGGTTTCCTTCATGTGTATGCCTAGCAGTGACATCTGCTTTTAAAAAAATGCGAAACAAGAATATTTTACTACACAAATTGACTATGAAAAGATATTTCCCAGTATTTGCATATTAGGTAATATCAGTTTTTGAAATAATTTTGCTCTTGAGTTATTTGGAAATAGATTTAAATTACAGTTGAGTGCTCAAGGTTAAAACCCAAAAGTCGTCTGAGAACTTTAATATTCACCTTTGTCTAGCCTTGGGATATTAGACCACTAAGGTTTCTTGTCTAAAAGCATTGCTGTTATGTTTAATTAAATCAACTAAAATTAAATAAATATATAAAATTAGCAAGGCATAAGGCATTCACTCTTTAGCAAACACTAACCTATGCAATGGAGAAGGACATGGCACCTCACTATAGTATTCTTGCCTGGGAAATACCATGGATACAGGAGTTTGGTGAGCTACAGAGCATGGAGTTTCAATAAGCCAGCCACAACTTAGCAACTAAACAAAACCAGGCAATGCAAACTTAACCTAAATCTGGGAACCACAATAAGGGGGCAGCTGGGTGTTCTTCAGAAGGAATGATGCTAAAACTGAAACTCCAGTACTTTGGCCACCACATGCAAAGAGTTGACTCATTGGAAAGGACTCTGATGCTGGGAGAGATTGGGGGCAGGAGGAAAAGGGGACGACTGAGGATGAGACAGCTAGATGGCATCAGCAACTCAATGGATGTGAGTTTGAGTAAACTCCGGGAGTTAGTGATCGACAGGGAGGCCTGGCATGCTGCAATTCTTGGGGTCGCAGAGTCAGACACGACTGAGCGACTGCACTGAACTGAACTGAGTCTCTTCACATCAGGTAGTCAAAATATTGGAGGTTCAACTTCAGCAGCATCAGTTCTTCCAATGAATATTCAAGGTTGATTTCTTTTACGATTGACTGGTTGGATCTCCTTTCAGTCCAAGGGATTCTCAAGAGTTTTCTCCTCTTATTTATTAATTTATTATTATTATTATTTTACTTTGCAATATTGTATTGGTTTTGCCACACATCAACATGAACCTGCCACGGGTGTACACGTGTTCCCAGTCCCAAACCCTTTCCCCCCTCCCTCCCCAACACCATCCCTCCGGGTCATCCCAGTGCACCAGCCCCAAGCATCCTGCACCCTTATAGCTTAAGTGAGCTACTTTCATTCCTCAGTATACCATACTGTTTCTCATGTTTTCTTTCATTTTGCTTCCTTTTCCTTAAAGATCCATACTTCCTTCTGTACCTGAATACTCCTTTCTCACATCTTACTAAATCCTGAGATGAGCCCCTTATGAGAAGTTAGAATTCCTAGTGTTTAACACAGTGCTTGACATAAAATAACCAAGGTGCACAAGCTTGCTGATATTATGAATGTTTTGGAAAATGTCTAAGCTTCAGTTCCTACAATCTATAGGAAGGATTATTTGATATCAGCCTTTCCAAACTGAATCTCCAACTCCTTTATATACTAACTATGGAGGCTTAAACAATCACATAATTTCCTTAAGTCTCAGTTTCCTCATCTATATAATAGACATAATAGAAATCCTAATTTATTGAGTATGTGAGGACTTAATAAGTTTACAGTAAGTGCTACTTGGTAGCATTACAATTTATTTTTCAGGGACAATAAATTATTTTAGGAAATGATAGGTTTTTCTGACATGAATTTCAGTATATTTTTGATTATCTAAAAGATACACAGGATATAAAAGTTATATATAGCAAATGCATTTTATGAATAAAACAAATTTTTTTATCAGTTATTCACACCTGAAAGCCTGATGAAACATATTCAAGAATGANAGGTTTTTCTGACATGAATTTCAGTATATTTTTGATTATCTAAAAGATACACAGGATATAAAAGTCATATATAGCAAATGCATTTCATGAATAAAACAAATTTTTTTATCAGTTATTCACACCTGAAAGCCTGATGAAATATATTCAAGAATGAAAATCACCCCTTTCTATTTTTAAAAGTCATGATTGAACAGAATCACTTTCTACAAAATTGTGTACTTTTTTACTTTTTAAGAACTCTTCCTCACGTTTTAGCATGCTGCCACACACACACACTTCACATTATCTAGTATTTTGTACAGTCTATAAACATAATTGATTCTCAATGATATTAAAACATGGGCAGATGTTCTGTTTTTACCCCATTTTCAAATGGCTTTGCAATAAATTCAGTGAACAAAAATAGATTGACCCACTCAAGTGAACATTGCAGAAACTTCCAGAGGAACCAGAGATCAAATTGCTAACATCCGCTGGATCATGGAAAAAGCAAGAGAGTTCCAGAAAAACATCTATTTCTGCTTTATTGANTATCCTGCATCAAACCTAGACTGGCAATTCATTTACAAGACCTTTTAGAATTAACACCCCCAAAAGATGTCCTTTTCATTATAGCGGACTGGAATGCAAAAGTAGAGAATGAAGAAACACCTGGAGTAACAGGTATATTTGGCTTTGGAGTACAGAATGAAGCAGGACAAAGGCTAAGAGTCCTGCCAAGAGAACACACTGGTCATAGAAAACACTGTCTTCTAACAACACAAGAGATAACTCTACACATGGACATCACCAGACGATCAATATCAAAATCACATTGATTATACTCTTTACAGTCAAAGATAGAGAAGTTCTATACAGTCAGCAAAAACCAGACTGGGAGCTGACTGTGGCACAGACCATGAACTCATTGTTGCCAAGTTGACACTTACACTGAAGAAAGCAGGGAAAACCACTGGACCATTTAAGTATAACCTAAATCAAATCCCTTAGGATTATACAGTGGAAGTGACAAATAGATTCAAGGGATTAGATTAGATAAGACAAAGTGCCTGAAAAACTATGTATGGAAGTTCAGGACATTATACAGGAGGCAGTGATCAAGACCATCTATAAGGAAAAGAAATGCAAAAAGGCAAAATGATTCTCTGAGGAAGCCTTACAAATAGCTGTGAATAGAAGAAAAGTAAAAGGTAAAGAAGTAAAGGAAAGATACACCCATTTGAATGCAGAATTTCAAAAAATAGCAAGGAGAGATAAGAAAGCTTTCCTCAGTGATCAATGTAAAGTAATAGAGGGGAATAATAGAATGGCAAAGTTTAGAAATCTCATCAAGAAAATTAGAGATACTAAAGATGGACTAAATGAAGGACAGAAATGGTATGAACCTAACAGAAGCAGAAGATATTAAAAAGAGGTGGCAAGAATACACAGAGGAACTATACAAACAGACTTTCATGGCCCAGATAATCANAGATGGACTAAATGAAGGACAGAAATGGTATGAACCTAACAGAAGCAGAAGATATTAAAAAGAGGTGGCAAGAATACACAGAGGAACTATACAAACAGACTTTCATGGCCCAGATAATCATGATGGTATGATCACCAACCTAGAGCCAGATATCCTGGAATGGGAAGTCAAGTGGGCCTTAGGAAGCATCACTATGAGTAAATCTAGTGGAGGTGATGGAATTCCAGTTGAGCTATTTCAAATCCTGAAAGATGATACTATGAAAGTGTGCACTCAGCATGGCAGGAAATTTGGAAAACTCAGCAGTGGCCACAGGACTAGAAAAGGTCAGTTTTCATTCCAATCCCTGAGAAAGGCAATGCCAAGGAATGCTCAAACTACCACACAATTGCACTCATCTCACACTCTAATAAAACAATGCTCAAATCTCTCCAAGCCAGGCTTCAACTGTACATGAACCGTGAACCTCTAGATATTCAAGCTGAATTTAAAAAAGGCAGAGGAGTCAGAGATCGAATTGCCAAAATCATCAAAAAGCTCCAGAAAAATATTTACTTCTGCTTACTTATTTACCTCTGCTTCCTCAGATACTTCTGAGGAATCTGTATGCAGGTCAGGAAGCAACAGTTAGAACTGGACATGGAACAACAGACTGATTCAAAATTGGGAAAGGAGTATGGCAAGGTTGTATATTGTCACCCTGATTGTTTAACTTATATGCAGAGTACATCATGAGAAATGCTGAGCTGGATGAAACACAAGCTAGAATCAAGATTGCTGGGAGAAATATCAATAACCTCAGACATCCAGTTGACACCACCCTTATGGCAGAAAGCAAAGAAGAACTAAAAAGTTTCTTTATGAAAGTTAAGGAGGAGAATGGAAAAGTTGACTTAAAACTCAACATTCAAAAACTACGATCATGGCATCTGGTTCTATCACTTCTTGTCAAATAGACAGGGAGATAATGGAAACAGTGACAGACTTTATTTTGGGGGGCTCCGAAATCACTGCAGATGGTGACTGCAGCCACCAAATTAAAAGACACTTGCTACTTCGAAGAAAAGTTATGATCAATCTAGACAGAATGTTAAAAAGCAGAGACATTACTTTGCCAGCAAAGGTCTATGTAGTCAAAGCAGTGGTTTTTCCAGTAGTCATATATGGATGTGAGAGTTGGGCTATAAAGAAAGCTGAGCGCTGAAGAATTTATGTCTTTGAACTATTGTGTTTAAGAAGACTCTTTAGAGTCCCTTGGACTGTAAGGAGATCCAAAAAGTCAATCCTAAAAAAAAAAATCACTCCTGAATATTCACTGGAAGGACTGATGCTGAAGCTGAAGCTCTAATACATTGGCCACCTGATGTGAAGAACTGGCCCATTGGAAGAAATACTGATGCTGGGAAACATTGAAGGCAGGAGAAGAAGGGGATGACAAAGAATGAGATGGCTTAATGGCATCACCGACTCATGACCTGGAGTTTGAGTAACTCCAGGCGTTGGCAATGGACAAGCAGGCCTTGCATCCTCTGTCCATTGGGTCTCAAAGGAGTCAGACATTACTAAGTGACTGAACTGAACTAAACTGAAGACATTTTCTTAAAGACAAATATGTATCTATACATGATGCAAAATGAAAAAAGTCAGAAAATGCATATTCATGACCTTAGATTTAATAAGACTTTTTCCTAAATTTTTTCTACAGAAATAGTCACACAAATTTGGAGAGAGTTGAAATAACAGTTAGAACTGAACATGGAACAACAGACTGGTTCCAAATAGGAAAAGGAGTACTCAAGGCTGTATATTGTCACCCTGCTTATTTAACTTATATGCAGAGTACATCATGAGAAACGCTGGGTTGGAAGAAGCACAAACTGGAATCAAGATGCCAGGAGAAATATCAATACCCTCAGATATGCAGATGACACCACCCTCATGGCAGAAAGTGAAGAGAAAATAAAAGGCCTCTTGATGAAAGTGAAAGAGGACAGTGAAAAAGTTGGCTTAAAGCTCAACACCCAGAAAATGAAGACCATGGCATCTGGTCCCATCACTTCATGAGAAATAGATGGGGAAACAGTGGAAACAGTGTCAGACTTTATTTTGGGGGGCTCCAAAAATCACTGCAGATGGTGACTGCAGCCATGAAATTAAAAGACTTTCATTCCTTTGAAGGAAAGTTTTGACTAACCTAGACATCATGTTGAAAAGCAGAGACATTACTTTGCCTACAAAGTTCCATCTAGTCAAGGCTATGGTTTTTCCAGCGGTCATGTATGGATGTGAGAGTTGGACTGTGAAGAAAGCTGAGCACACAGAATTGATGCTTTTGAACTGTGGTGTTGGAGAAGACTCTTGAGAGTCCCTTGGGCTGCAAGGAGATCCAATTAGTTCATCCTAAAGGTTCATTGGAAGCACCGATGCTAAAGCTGAAATTCCAATATTTTGGCCACCTCATGTGAAGAGTTGACTCATTGGAAAAGACTCTGATGTTGGGAGTGATTGGGGGCAGGAGGAGAAGGGGACGACAGAGGATGGAATGGCTGGATGGCAGCCAGGCCTCCCTGTCCATCACCAGCTCCTGGAATCCACTCATACTCACGTCCATTGAGTCCATGATGCCATCCAGCCATCTCATCCTCGGTTGACATAAGTTTGGGTAAACTCCGGGAGTTGGTGATGGACAGGAGGCCTGGCGTGCTGCAGTTCATGGGGTCGCAAAGAGTAGGACACGACTGAGTGACTGAACTGAACTGAACTGATATACAATAACCATTTAAATTACATAACATATCTTAACTAATCATTGAGAACAAATTAAAAGCTCATTAATATGGAACTTTGA
The DNA here is from genome assembly GCA_006410735.1 of Raphicerus campestris. Lineage (NCBI taxonomy): Eukaryota > Metazoa > Chordata > Mammalia > Artiodactyla > Bovidae > Raphicerus > Raphicerus campestris. The sequence continues at coordinate 42,286 of SJYW01014585.1, forward strand.
CTCATAATTAAATTCTTTGTTTTTGTTGTTTAGTCACTGTGTCACGTCTGACTCTTTCGGGACCCCATGCACTGTAGTCCACTGGATTCCTTTGTCCATGGACTTTACCAGGAAAGAATATTGAAATGGGTTGCCATATCCTTCTCTAGGGGATTTTCCTGACTCAGGAATTGAACTTGCAACTCCTGCATTGTCAGGAGATTCTTTACTACTGAGCTGACAGGGAAGACTTTATTCCCTGATATAAAGAAATGCCCATGATAAAATTCTAAAAGAAAAGTAAAACCTGAAAATGTGTATAATAAGGTACATAATATACACGTTTTAAGAAAAGAAAAGAAAAGAAATCTACATAATATGAAAAGAAGTCTACGTAATATATGTCAATATATTTACTAGATTATTGAAAGAAAATTCATCTAAGAAGGGTTATCTTCAAGTGAGAAAGTAGACTTCAGATTGTCAATTTTTCATATTATATAATTTTATATTATGTGAATATTAGCTTTTAAAATTTTATTGATTTTAATCAAAGAGCAATGTAATAGTTCTACATGCTTTGGATTCCATTCTTACTTTGTGTAATGCAATGGTAATAAGTTCTCTTCTTCCAAATTCACAGAACTGTTACCAGCTGAAATATAGCATAGATAAGGTAACATGAGAAAGTCCTTTGGCAAGCATAAAGTGCCATGCTAATATCATATAAGTAGACTCCTTAAAAGAAGTCCATAGCACTTTTGCTCTTTGGAATTAATGAAAAATCTATGCCAAGTGATAATATTTTTATACTTGGGGAATATAAAAAAATTAGTTCCTGATTTGATGCATGTGTATATTTAAGTAGCTTCAGTCATGTCAGACTCTGCAACCCAGTGGACTGTTGGCTACCAGGCTCTTCTGTCCATGGTATTCTCCTGACAGGTATATTGGAGTGGGTTTCTGTGTCCTCCTCAAGGGGCTCTTCCCAACCCAGAGATTGAACCCAGGTGTTTTATGCTTCCTGCATTGGCAGGTGGATTCCTTTAACACTAGTTCCACTTGGGAAGCTTGCCAAGATTCATACTACCTATTGAAAGTATTTGCTGTTAAGAATGATTTTTAAATTGTGAAGAATTGATGGTTTCCAGGGAAAACTTTAATTCATTCAATAAATTTCTGGCTGCATTTAAATTTTATAAATTTCCCTAGTAAAGGGCTTCATAGCTACTTTATAAAATTTAGGATCCAGTTAATATTTAGTAATTTCATTTATTTGCCATGAACTTTATCTTCATTAATCTAGGGGACTTTTTACTTATTCCTTATTTATTTTTTCTACTGATATTTTAAAATAAGTCAAGCCAATTTGTTCTTAGAAATCACTCAGTTTGGATTTGCCTATATTTTCTTCATGACTATATATAAATTGAACACTTTGGTAGTTATGGTGTATAGTGATGCTTTTTTCTTCTCAGTGACCTTAATCAACCTATTCATATTGTGTATTTTGCACATAATACCTAACATTGAATTAAATTTCTTGATTAAGATGATGGCCATCTGATTTTTCTAATATGAAGAGACTATATATATATATATATATGTTCCATAGAACATCTGGATTTTTTATGAGAATATCAAAGTAAAAACGTGAATCAATGCACACCTCTCATAATTAAAAATAAACAAACACACAGAGAAATAGATAAAACTGGTTAATACAAAAAGATGGATAGATAGCCTAGGATCATTCTGTGGAAGAATCTTGAATCTTAGGATAGGCATTTGTTTTTCCTTTTGTGCTGAATGTGTATATTGAAGCATTAGAAATAGATCAGTTGTACTATAGCATATGATAATGATAATAGTTTCCACTATTTATTAATAAAGTAAGTATGTGATAAGAGAAAATTATGTGAGAAAGATCTGCAAGGGGTTGTGATGAAATGAGATTTTAGGACTTCATATAGGTAAACAGAAGGTAAGAAGGCAAAGTCATTGTCTGAGGAGGCTTTACAAATATTTGAAGAAGGAAGAGAAGAAGCAAAAGACATCTAAGAAAGGAAAAGATATACTCACATAAATGCAGAGTTCCAGAGAAGAGTGAAGAGAGATAAGATCCTCTTAAATGGAAAATTTAAGAGGATTAAATTTTAGATTACCTGAGCTGCCTCTTGAGAAACCTATATGCAGGTCAGGAAGCAACATTTAGAACTGGACATGGAAAAACAGACTGGTTCCAAATAGGAAAAGGAGTACATCAATGCTATATATTGTCACCCAGCTTATTTAACTTACGTGCAGAGTACATCATGAGAAACACTGGGCTGGAAGAAGCACAAGCTGGAATCAAGATTGCCGGGAGAAATATCAATGCCCTCAGATATGCAGATGACACCACTCTTACAGCAGAAAGTGAAGAGGAATTAACAAGCTTCTTGATGAAAGTGAAAGTGGAGAGTGGAAAAGCTGGCTTAAAGCTCATCATTCAGTAAACAAAGATCATGGCATCTGGTCCCATCACTTCATGGGAAATAGATGGGGAAACAGTGGAACCAGTGTCAGACTTCATTTTTGGGGCTCCAAAATCACTGCAGATGGTGATTGCAGCCATGAAATTAAAAGATGAATCTCTTGGGTGGAAAGTTATAACCAACCTAGATAGCATATTAAAAAGCAGAGACATTACTTTGCTAACAAACTTCCATCTAGTCAAGGCTATGGTTTTTCCACTAGTCATTTATGGATGTGACAGTTGGACTGTGAAGAAAGCTGACTGCTGAAGAATTGATGCTTTTGAATGGTGGTGTTGGAGAAGACTCTTAAGAGTCCTTGGACTGCAAGAAGATCCAACCAGTCCATTCTGAAGGAGATCAGTCCTGGGTGTTCTTTAGAAGGAATGATGTTAAAGCTGAAACTCCAGTACTTTGGCCACCTCATGCAAAGAGTTGACTTATTGGAAAAGACTCTGATGCTGGGAGGGATTGGGGGCAGGAGGAGAAAGGGACGACAGAGGATGAGACGGCTGGATGGCATCACTAACTCGATAGATGTTAGTTTGAGTGAACTCCGGGAGTTGGTGATGGACAGGGAGGCCTGATCTGCTNACTGGTTCCAAATAGGAAAAGGAGTACATCAAGGCTGTACATTGTCACCCAGCTTATTTAACTTACGTGCAGAGTACATCATGAGAAACACTGGGCTGGAAGAAGCACAAGCTGGAATCAAGATTGCCGGGAGAAACATCAATGCCCTCAGATATGCAGATGACACCACTCTTACAGCAGAAAGTGAAGAGGAATTAAAAAGCTTCTTGATGAAAGTGAAAGTGGAGAGTGGAAAAGCTGGCTTAAAGCTCACCATTCAGAAAACAAAGATCATGGCATCTGGTCCCATCACTTCATGGGAAATAGATGAGGAAACAGTGGAACCAGTGTCAGACTTCATTTTGGGGGCTCCAAAATCACTGCAGATGGTGACTGCAGCCATGAAATTAAAAGATGAATCTCTTGGGTGGAAAGTTATAACCAACCTAGATAGCATATTAAAAAGCAGAGACATTACTTTGCCAACAAACTTCCATCTAGTCAAGGCTATGGTTTTTCCACTAGTCATTTATGGATGTGACAGTTGGACTGTGAAGAAAGCTGACTGCTTAAGAATTGATGCTTTTGAATGATGGTGTTGGAGAAGACTCTTAAGAGTCCCTTGGACTGTAAGGAGATCCAACCAGTCCATTCTGAAGGAGATCAGTCCTGGGTGTTCTTTAGAAGGAATGATGTTAAAGCTGAAACTCCAGTACTTTGGCCACCTCATGCAAAGAGTTGGCTTATTGGAAAAGACTCTGATGCTGGGAGGGATTGGGGGCAGGAGGAGAAAGGGACGACAGAGGATGAGACGGCTGGATGGCATCACTAACTCGATAGATGTTAGTTTGAGTGAACTCCGGGAGTTGGTGATGGACAGGGAGGCCTGATCTGCTGTAATTCATCGGGTCACAAAGAGTCGGACACAACTGAGCAACTGAACTGAACTGAACTGAAATGAAATGAACAATGCAAATAAATAGAGGAGGAAAATAATAGACTGGGTAAGACTAGAGATCTCTTCAAGAAGACTGGNTCAGATGCGACTGAGCAACTGAACTGAACTGAACTGAAATGAAATGAACAATGCAAATAAATAGAGGAGGAAAATGATAGACTGGGTAAGACAAGAGATCTCTTCAAGAAGACTGGATATATCAAGGGAACATTTCATACAAGGATGGGCATTAAATAGGACAGAAAGAGCAAGGATCTAACAGAAACAGAATAAATTAAGAAGATATGGAAAGAAAACACAGAAGAACTATGTAAAAAATGTCAATGATGTTATCACTCATCTAGAGCTGGAAATCCTGGAATGTGAAGTCAAGTGGGGCTTAGGAAACATTACTATGAACAAATCTATTGGAGGTAATGGAGTTCCAGTTGAGCTACTTAAAAATCCTAAAATGTGATGCTGTTAAAGTGTTGCACTCAATATGTCAGCAAACTTGGAAAACTCAGTGGTGGCCACAACAGGAAAAGCTAAATTTTCATTTCAATCACAATGAAGGGCAATGCCATACAATGTAAAAACTACTATACAAATGCATTTATTTCACATCTAGTAAAGGTTATTTTCAAAATCCTCAGACTAGGCTTCAGCATTATGTAAACTGAGAACTTCAAGATGTAGAAGCTGGGTTTCAAAGAGGCAGAGGAACAAGAGACCAAATTGCTAACATTCTCTGTATCATAGGGAAGGCAAGGGAATTCCAGAAAAATCATCTACTTCTGCTTCATTGACTACCCTAAAGCCTTTGACCATATGGATCAAAACAAACTGGAATATTCTTAAAGAGTTGGAAGTACCAGACCACCTTACTTGTCTCTTGAGAAATCTGTGTTGAGAGTAAGGAAAAAAGTTATAAGTGTACNTTCTGCTTCATTGACTACCCTAAAGCCTTTGACCTTATGGATCACAACAAATTGGAATATTCTTAAAGAGTTGGAAGTACCAGACCACCTTACTTGTCTCTTGAGAAATCTGTGTTCAGAGTAAGGAAAAAAGTTAGAAGTGTGCATGGAACAATTGGCTGGTTCCAAATTGGAAAAGGAGTACAAAAAAAGCTATACATTGTCATCCTGCTTATTTGATGTCTATGTAGAGTACATCATTCAAAATGCAGGGTAGGATAAATCACAAGCTGAAATCAAGATTGCCAGGAGAAATATCAGCAACCTCATATATGCAGATGATACCACTCTAATGGAAGAAAGTAAAGAGGAATTAAAGAGAACCTTGATGAAGGTGAAAGAAGAAAGTGAAAAAAAAACTGGTTTGAAATTCAACAGTAAAAAGTCTAAGATCATTGCATATGGTTCCATCCTTCATAGCAAATAGAAGGAAAAAGTGTAAGCAGTGACGGATTTTATGTTCTCAGGCTCCAAATTCACTGTGGACAGTTAATTTAATTTCATGCACACATGAAATTAAAAGAAACTTGCTCCTTGGTAGGAAAGCTTTGACAAGCATAGAGAGCATAATAAAAAGTAAAGACATCATTTTTCTCAGAAAAGTCCATACAGTCAAGGTATAGTTTTTCTATTAGTCATCTAAAGATGTGAGAGTTGGACCATAAAGAAGGCTGAGCACTGAAGAATTGATGCTTTTGAATTGTGGTGCAGGAGAAAACTCTTGAGTGTCCTGGGTTGCAAGAAGATCAAACCAATCAGTCCTAAAGTAAATCAACCCTGAATATTCTTTGGAAAGACAATTGCCTAAGCTGAAGTTTCAATATTTTGTCCACCTGACGTGAAAAGCAGATGCATTGGTGAAGTCCCTGATACTGGGAAAGACTGAAGGCAAAAGAAGGAGAAAACAGAAGCTGAAATGGTTAGATATCATCACCATCTCAATGGACACGAATTTGAGCAGTGTTAAGGAGATAGTAGAGGACAGAGGAGGCTGTCTTGCTGCAGTCCATGAGTCTGCAAAAAGTCAGACACAACTTAGCAAAGGAACAACAACAATGAATAAACAGTGAAAATTAGATTTACAGTATTAAGTCTGTATAATGCAAAAACTAAAGGCACAGTTAACATTGTTTTTCACTTAGTTGTTCAGTTGCTCAATCATATCTGACTCTTTGTGACTCCATGGACTGCAGCATGTCAGGCTTCTTTGTCTTTCATCATCTCTTGGAGTTTACTCAAACTTACGTCCATTGAGTCAATTATGCCATCCAATTATCTCATCCTCTAATGCCTCCTTTTCTTCCTGCCCTCAATCTCTCCCAGCTGCAGGGTCCTTTTGAATGAGTCAGCTCTTTGTATAAGGTGGCCAAAGTATTTCTAATCAGTAAAAGTGGAATTTAAGAGGAAGACAGTTACTATAGAGGTTTTGTTCACCTGCATAACAGATGGCCACATGACATTTTGTTGAAGATATGAAAAGTAAATGACTACTCATAACTAGAACAAGAGGATTGCAAAGCCATAAAAAAATTTTTTGGCTACTACTAAAAGAGAGAGAAATTGTGTAACCAGGGATGTATTTGTGTGCTTTGAAGCAAGAATGATGAAGAGGAGAATGGAGATTAGTGCATTGGTCCTTGGGCCCTCTCCTTAGTATTTAAAAGAGAAAGAATGGATGCAAGGAAAGCAGAAAAGGAAAGGATGCTTGGAGGAAGAGGAGATATTCAATTATATAGTAATTCTATGGAAATAGAATTAAGAAAGTTGGGAATTTCAACAAGTATGAGGCTGACAGATCAATATATTAAATGATGAGAAAAACTAACAAAAAGTTATTATGGAGAAAATTTAGACAGTTGGGAGATATTATTGAGTTATGAGAGGTTATTTCAAGAAGGGGATGAATGAAAGAAAAAGCCAGACTCAGAGATAATAAGATAATAAGTAGTGCCAAAATGTACTAGTAGTAGAAAGTAGTATCTATGCTGAAAGAAAATTTTAATCATCACTCCCACTTATATTAAAATTATTTGACTATTAAAGTGTTCAAAACACTTTGAAAATACATCTTGCTAATTTATTTTATAAAGCTTTATTAATCTACTCTATACCACAATACAGAAAAAAAATAAATATGTTGGTATATGTTCAAGGTCAGAGATGTTTCCCTTAATACCTTTAACTCAAAATATTCGGGCTGATTCTCCTTCTTCTTCATTATCTGGAGAAGACCAAGTCTTCCCACTTGCTCCTCTGCCTTGCACATCTACTATAGTTACCCTAAATGATTATTAAGCCCCTCACATAATATTTATAACTAGAAATTTTAGGGTACAGTATGAGATTCCAAGAAAGAAACATGAATTGTTAATCATGTTTATAGAACATGAGCTTTGGCTGGCAATCTTTGTCTGTGTATGAATTAGGTCTCTTCAAGTTCAGCATTTAATATAGGAATAATGAGGCTCTCTAATTCTCAGGAGCTCTCTGCAAACTTTATATTCACAGCTTTGAATTTTTAATAAGCATTTTCTGTTCTTAAATTATCATATTCTTAACCAAGTTTTATTCCCAATTTCTCCACTTTCCTTTTTTGAAAAATTCTAAACATTATTTGAGCATATTTTCAATAATGAAAGCTTGTGAACATTACTGTGGTTATACATGGAAGGTTATTTTGGGATTTTCCCCCCTCATATCCAGTGTCAGACTGTTTAGCTCCTTAAGAATCCTGTGCTAAAAGGCAGAAACCTGTTTCAAGGTGTACAAACAATTACTAAGAATAATTGTTGAAAACACTGAAAAAGACTCTAGGAAGGTCTAATTAATTTAATTAGAAACAGTGACAGGGCTATTTTCTCAAGTTGAGAAATGCTGAGACAGCATCCAAATAAGGGGAAAAAAGAAAAGGTTCAACGACATAGGACTCTACTCACACATCACTTTCAGTCTTGTAATTATTGACCTTTTCTTTTACACTGAAAACAGCTTACGGATGTGAAATTGAAAGACATATTCTGGACTTGAAATCTGCAATCTGTGGCCATAAACTTTAGTTATAATAAGTGTCATGAATCAAGAAGCAAATGTAGCTTTATGGAACTTTGCGCTGTTTGGCCTTTTAAGAACCCAGCTTTTTGATGGTGTTAGAGGCGACTTGTCTTCCTGAATTAATATGTTGCAGAGAGAGAGGTGCTCACATTGGGTTTTTGGTCAGCCTTAATTGTCAAAGGTGGTAAAGACATTTTAGTCACCTGGCAACTTAGCAACCTTGTTCCTCNGAACCCAGCTTTTTGATGGTGTTAGAGGCGACTTGTCTTCCTGAATTAATATGTTGCAGAGAGAGAGGTGCTCACATTGGGTTTTTGGTCAGCCTTAATTGTCAAAGGTGGTAAAGACATTTTAGTCACCTGGCAACTTAGCAACCTTATTCCTCACATCACATACAGAAATGGTATTTTCAAGAGATGACACTAGAAAAGAAGAGATCCAATTATAAAACATAGCAGGATGAATAACAAGTATATGTATATTTTTTTGAGTTTTGAAATCATCTTATCCAAAAACTGGCTAAAAATTAAAATCTCTATCAGTATTCTTATTTTCAGTCACCAATATATATGCATATCCATTCAATATTTGATTAAACTGCTTAGAAATTCTTTCTTATGTTTTAAAGATCTTCAGTATATAAGCAGAGCAGAAACCATTAGCTGTAAAGATACCAGTTGAAAACATATTGACTGAAACAAAATATTTCAAAACAAATATATATTCCAGGAGAATTTTTCTCAGATATTCATCACTTTGGTAGTCCATTCAGTTCAGGTCAGTTCAGTCGCCCAGTCATGTCCTACTCTTTGCCACTCCATGAATCGCAGCACGCCAGGCCTTCCTGTCCATCACTATCTCCCGGAGTTCACTCAGACTCACCTCCATCAAGTCCATGATGCCATCCAGCCATCTCATCCTCTGTCGTCTCCTTCTCCTCCTGCCCACAATCCTTCCCAGCATCAGAATCTTTTGCAGTGAGTCAACTCTTTGCNCAGGTCAGTTCAGTCACCCAGTCATGTCCTACTCTTTGCCACCCCATGAATCGCAGCACGCCAGGCCTTCCTGTCCATCACTATCTCCCGGAGTTCACTCAGACTCACGTCCATCAAGTCCATGATGCCATCCAGCCATCTCATCCTCTGTCGTTTCCTTCTCCTCCTACCCCCAATCCCTCCCAGCATCAGAGTCTTTTCCAATGAGTCAACCCTTCACATGAAGTGGCCAAAGTACTGGAGTTTCAGCTTTAGCATCATTCTTTCCAAAGAAATTCCAGGGTTGATCTCCTTCAGAATGTACTGGTTGGATCTCCTTGCTGTTCAAGGGACTCTCAAGAGTCTTCTCCAACACCACAGTTCAAAAGCATCAATTCTTCAGCACTCAGCCTTCTTTACAGTCCAACTTTCACATCCATACATGACTACTTGAAAAACCATAGCCTTGACTAGATGGACCTAGTTGGCAAAGTAATGTCTCTGCTTTTGAATATGCTATCTAGATTGGTCATAACTTTTCATTAAAGCCTTATCTTTTAACATGTATTTTTATTTTTTTGAATTTTCAGAATTTATATTCATCCCTTTACTTTTCCACATTTGACAAATATTTATCAAGTATTTTCCATTTTCTAGGTGGCTCTACAGAAGTACCTTTGCCTTTATTGACTCTTGGAACAGGTTACGAACTTTAATCTAAAACCATATAAATGTAAATGTCTAAATGTGACAATTCCTGTGAAGATAAAGAATTTCACTGAGAGATTTGCCAAAAAAAGGATAGTCAAAACAAACAAACAAACAAACAAACAAACAAACAAACAAACCCTCCCAAATTAGATGAAAAGTAGGAGCTAATTAACAAAATATACTTGAAAATTTAGAAAATATCATGAAGCAACATGGTAATAGAGAAGTTATTGAATAATTATTAACAAAGTTCACTCCAAAACAAGGAAGAAAAAAATAAAGATAAGCTAACAAGATAAGATAAGACTATCTGAGACTATGATACATAATTTATACTTTTTAACTCACTATATTACTATATTATTTTGTTCTTGTGTGTATAATTAAGTATATGTGTGTATAATTAAGTATATGTTTGTATAATCATGCGTGTGTACATACGTGTGAATGTGTAAAACCCAGCACAGTATGCTTTTTAGTAAGCTTCTTCAATTTCACACAATATAATTATAACATGACATTAGCATAAATAAAATCTTTAGAACATAGGATCTAATACACACTGCATCTGTGAAAAAATCCTTTAGTAAAGAATAAAGAATGTCACAACCTTTTCTAGTTCAATGAAACTATGAGCCATGCTGTGTAGGGCCAAGCAAGGTGGACAGACATGGTGGGGAGTTCTCACAAAATGTGCTCCACTGGGGAAGGGAATGGNTCACTTTCAGTTTTCACTTTTATGCATTGGAGAAGGAAATGGCAACCCACTTCAGTGTTCTTGCCTGGAGAATCCCAGGGAGAGGGGAGCCTGGTGGGCTGCTATCTATGGGGTCACACAGAGTCAGACACGACTGAAGCCACTTAGCAGTAGCAGCATGAAGTGCTATGCAGCTTCAAACCATTACTCTTCTCTATCTCTACTATTATTTACATTTATCAAAAGATACTTAATATTATTTGCGAAGACAGAACAACTTGTCATTCCTAGTAGTTTAGCTCATTTTCAAGACAATTTCTTTCTCTATGGACTTAGTATATGCTTTTCTCCTAAACATACATTTGCTTATGGTTCATTACTTTCATTTCTGCTAGTATATGCTTCTGATATGGAAAAGGACATCTTCATGAAAGTTTATCAGAACTTTCTTGTTTGTGTCATGAGGAATTTAAGACAAACTAGGTCATTGGTACAAAAATGAATAAAAACAATGTGGCAGGTTTATGCCATGGAATGCCATGTAGGACTTAGAAGCAAAGAAATAGATATGTGAAAAGCAGTTTCTAGTAACCTCCATCTCCTGATATTTTTTTCTGCTTGTATAATGTCTTCCTCCTCAGGGTGGGGTGAATCTCCTAAATGACTTCTACGATTTCTGATGAATAGAACATGGTAGAGGTGGTTGTACATCACATTTGCTTACAAAAGATCATGGCTTCTGTCTCTCACTCACTCTGGGGGATGCAACTGCAATGTTGTAACTGACAAAGTGGAGAGGATTATGTAGCAAGGAAATGATATATCTCTCTAGAAGTCAGGAAAACTTGAGAACTGTCAACAGCCCAATGTGAATTTGAAACTGGATCTTCTGAGGCCTAGCAAGAGCCATGTTAATGAGTTTAGGATAGAAATTCCCCCAGTATGACTTTGCAATGGTCTGTTCCCTCGGATATCATCTTGACTGCAGCCTTTTGTGAGCTGTAAGACATACCTTGATTCTCAACTCACAGACATGTAAGTTATTTTAAGTTGGGGGTGGGTTATTTGCACATGCTTCCCATGTGGTTCAGTGGTAAAGAATCTACCTGCAATGCAGAAGATGATGGTTTGATCCCTGGGTTGGAAAGATCCCCTTGAAAAGGACATGCCAACCCGCTCAAGTATTCTTGCCTGGAAAATCCATGAACAGAGGAGCCTGCTGGTCTACAGTGCATGGTGTTACAAAAGAGCCAAACAACAAGGGAATAAACGAGAATAACAAATTTGTTACAGCGTAGTTGATAGCTGTGCGTAGACACACAGTAAAATTTACCAAATTGAAGGAACTTGTATACTTTGTGGGTGTTGGTATTAATTTTTGTTGTCTATTACTTCACAACCATCAAATATGTGACGATCGGGGAAAATAATTGATTCTCATTTAAATTTAAATAACAAAAGATATCACAGTGTCCTCTGAGAGAAACTGAAGCTTAAATTGAACATTGATTTATTTGTTCAACAAGTATCTTAGGGACTAAATATGTTCATATACATTTTTCTTGATGGAGATAGACAAAAAGTGTACTTCACATTCTACCACCAAGGACTTATTAATCAAGAAAAGGAACAGATAAAAACAACTATTAAGACACAGGGAAAATTTAGTGTTAAATAGAAGTACACACGTTCAAGACACAAAGAATTTCTGGGAATTGACATCAAAACCCCCAATTTTTATATGTTATAAAATATTTTATATCTAGAAATGGTGTAAGAAAACATAAAGATAAAACAACAAAATTATAATAAAGAGAATGAGAAATTAGACTTCCTAGATAAAATTGGGGTATGGATATTAAAGAACAATGAAAGACAGCTGGTATTAGAAGGGTGTTTCATCTTTCCTGTGTGCTAAGTTCATTTTACTGATTCTAGAACAGCACTATCAATAAATAAAAATAAATAAAGAAATAAAGAAACAGCATGGCTTGGGTTACTTTATTAGCTCTGCATAGCATGATCTCAAATTAAAGAGCTTTTTAAGAACTAGAAAATATTTTGCTAAAAATTATTATATGTATAGTAAAGTGAAGCCTCATCATTTGTGTAACTGAAAGAGCTACCAGAAACCTCATTTTGTTTTGGGGGTAAGTCTATGGTGTGCCTGTATATGTGTATTTGTAGTTGGATGGGTTAATTAAAAAAAAAAAAAGCATGAAAAATCACAAAATGCAGAAACAGTCTGTTCTTATATCTAACACTTCAATGAATTACCTTAGGATACAAAAAAGTGAAATAAAACAATGTTAAGGCATCGCCATTTTTCACTGGTTACATTACATCTTTATTCTAATACTCTTCTTTTCCTGAATAATATTTTGATGAAAAAAAGAATACAAGTGAAATTTTAATAAAACACATACTTAGTCAAAAATATGGTTAAAGGTTTTAACTATTGCTGGAGGGAGGTAATGTCATCAACATAAATATTTTCTGATTGAGCTTCCCTGGTGGCTCAGAGGTTAAAACATTTGCCTCCAATGCAAGAGACCTGGGTTCGATCCCTGGGTTGGGAAGATCCCCTGGAGAAGGAAATGGTAACCCACTCCAGTATTCTTGCCTGGAGAATCCCATGAATGGAAGAGCCTGGTAGTCCATGGGGTTGCAAAGAGTCCCATAGACGGAGGAGCCTGGTAGTCCACGGGGTTACAAAGAGTTGAACACGACTGAGTGACTTCACTCACTCAATGTTAAGAGATCAAATATTATCAAATACCATAAAAAGCCCCATGGACAGAGAAGTCTATTGAGTAACAGTAAATGGGGTTGCAAAAAGTAAGACATAACTGAGCAATAACTAACACTTTTACTTTTGCTATAAAAAGACCAAGTAGAAGTGATGAATCCATACCTTCTAACCATATGTCAGATAATTTATTTGGTTAAAAAAAAGAAAGATTGGAAACCACTTCAGTTCAGTTCAGTTCAGTCGCTCAGTTGTGTCTGACTCTGAGACCCCATGAATCGCAGCATGCCAGGCCTCCCTNTGTCAGATAATTTATTTGATTAAAAAAAAGAAAGATTGGAAACCACTTCAGTTCAGTTCAGTTCAGTCGCTCAGTTGTGTCTGACTCTGAGACCCCATGAATCGCAGCATGCCAGGCCTCCCTGTCCATCACCAACTCCTGAAGTTCACTCAGACTCACGTCCATGGAGTCTGTGATGCCATCCAGCCATCTCATCCTCTGTTGTCCCCTTCTCCTCCTGCCCCCAATCCCTCCTAGCATCAGAGTCTTTTCCAATGAGTCAACTGGTCACATGAGGTGGCCAAAGTACTGGAGTTTCAGCTTTAGCATCACTCCTTCCAAAGAAATCCCAGGGTTGATCTCCTTCAGAATGGACTGGTTGGATCTCCTTGCAGTCCAAGGGACTCTCAAGAGTCTTCTCCAACACCACAGTTCAAAAGCATCAATTCTTCAGCACTCAGCCTTCTTCACAGTCCAACTCTCACATCCATACATGACCACAGGAAAAACCATAGCCTTGACTAGACGGACATTAGTCGGCAAAGTAATGTCTCTGCTTTTGAATATACTATCTAGGTTGGTCATAACTTTTCTTCCAAGGAGTAAGTGTCTTTTAATTTCATGGCTACCACTTCAACAACAACAAAAGTTATCACTAGGGCAAGTGATGGGGTGAGACAAGCAAAGATAACTCAAATTGTGAAGCTGAGATAAGTCAGTTGATCAATAATGAATAGTGAGGTGTCAATAACAGAAGTTAGTATGGTTCAGTCAGGTCCTACTTGAGACCATCAAAAACTAGTTCAGTGGAACTAGCTCAAAGCACTGCTAAAACTAGGATAGTACTTTATTGTGTAATCTGGCCCGTTAGTTTACTTCATTATAAAAGAAGTCCATACCTGTAAAACGGATAAAATCTACTTAAACAACTGGTGAATGGCTACTGAACATCTTAAAAACAAAACCTTAATCCAGCATGTCTTAGAATATGATATAAGGATCTCTGGTAGCTGAGAGATATGCAAATTTGAAGAATTTTTAAATTGGGAATTTGAATTTTAATAACTATTTAACCATGTTATAAATAGTGTGTTACTATATTTTACATACATAGGACTGTCCTTGCATTGATTGTATTTGCTTTTACATTTTATGATCAATTTGGCCATAATTATTTATAGGGGAATTCTTAAATTGTTAATGAAACATTATTCACATTGATGTTCATACAGCTCTGGAAGTCTATAAATATCATCCCAGGAGTTTATAATTCCTCAAGATTAAAAGACTCTCAGTTAAACCTATTAAATATAAAGAACCTGACTGTACTTTAGGAACAGTCATTAAGTCTGTCTGTGAGTTTCTTCTCTGAAAGAAAGTGAAGTCACTCAGTCCTGTCTGACTCTTTGCAGCCCCATGGACTGTAGCCTACCATGCTCCTCCATCCATGGGATTTTCCAGGCAAGAGTACTGGAGTGGGTTGCCATTTCCTTCTCTAGGGGATCTTCCTAACCCAGGGATCAAACCCAGGTCTCCTGCATTGTAGGCAGATGCTTTGCAAACATGCCCCAAATTATCTGATTAAATTAAGGATTGTCAAGCGTGAGGGTGTTT
Organism: Raphicerus campestris; assembly: GCA_006410735.1. Taxonomy (NCBI): domain Eukaryota; kingdom Metazoa; phylum Chordata; class Mammalia; order Artiodactyla; family Bovidae; genus Raphicerus; species Raphicerus campestris. The sequence continues at coordinate 57,347 of SJYW01014585.1, forward strand.
CTCTATTAACATTAGCAAAAAGGCTGTGCACACAGGAATAGAAAATTATTTAGACATTTTCAGTATCCCAGCCTTCAAACTTTGCTTCTATCTGAGAAACTCTTCCAGCTATCTCATATTTATATATCTTCAAAAATTCCTTTTCTTCCATGAAGTATATCCTAAAAAAAAAAAAAAAATCACCTCAGAGCAACTTTTTTCTCTTTTCAATTTAAACCAACTATAACCCATGTTGTTTTGGAAATTGTAATCTTAGTTTTCTGACCTAGGAATAAGACTAGTTATGATTTCTATGTCCACCCAAAGCAAACTCTGAAGCAAGGAGGTGATTGCAAGCAGCATATTTGGCAGCAATCCTATGAAGTACATGATTGTAATGGGGTAAAGAGAGGCAGAATATAATAAAACGTGCATTTTCTAAAAGGTTATTCTGAAGGAATATAGGCCTTAGTCACCAAGGGGATAATGATAGAGAAGAAAGAGAACCCAGACCTGTCTGTGAAACATGGTTCAGAGTTGAGTTATATCACCAAAGGTAACAGAACCCTTTTGTTATTAATAGATAGCTTCTTCTGGGGACAGGTGCTTTTCACTATTTTAGGTTTGTTCTACCAGAGGAAAAACCTTGCAGCTTCATGAAAAGATTAACCCTCAAGCAGAGTCCAGGTTATACTTAGAAGCAACCCTGGGAAAACAGTTGTCTAGAAGATATGAACATGTCACACATTGTGTCTGGTACAATAACTGACATTGATAAGAATACACAGTAGATTACCACCTATAGGTCTTCACTAATGTTATATCAGACAAAAATTTCAAAGCAAAAAAAATATATTAGTGATAAAGAGGCATGATTTATAATGAGAAAATGGTCAATTTATCAGGAAGATATAACAATCATAAGGACATAAAGTTGCAAAGAGAGCATCAAAATACATGAAGCAAAAACTGTTGGAAATGAAAGCAAAAATAGATAATTCATCAATAATAGTTACAGACTTAAATACCGCACTATCGATTATGGTCAGAAAAACTAGACAAAACATCACCAAGGAAATAGAATATGACAGGGAAACCAGTGAAAGCAGAGTATAAATTATTCTCAGTTGCACATATGCCATTATTCAGGATAGAACAATACTAGGATATAAAACAGAGGATGTTCTCTGACCACAATGAAATGACATTAGAAATCTAACAAAAACAACATGAGACATCCAAAACCATGTTAAAATAAAATGACACATTGTTCAGTTCAGTTTAGTCATTCAGTTTTGTCCGACTCTTTGACACACCGTGAGCTGCGGCACGCCAGGCCTCCCTGTCCATCACCAACTGCTGGAGTTTACCCAAACCTATGTCCATTGAGTCGGTGATGCCATCCAACCATCACATCCTCTGTCATCCCCTTCTCCTCCTGCCCTCAATTTTTCCTAGCATCAGGGTCTTTTCAAATGAGTCAGCTCTTCACATCAGGTGGCCAAAGTATTGGAGTTTAAGCTTCTACATCAGTCTTTCCAATGAACACTCAGGATTGATCTCCTTTTGGATGGACCGGTTGGATCTCTTTGCAGTCCAAGGGACTCCCAAGGGTCTTATCCAACACTACATTTCAAAAGCACCAATTCTTTGATGTTCAGCTTTCTTTATACTCCAGATCTCACATCCATACATGACCACTGGAAAAACCATAGCGTTGACCAGATGGACCTTTGTTGACAAAGTAATGTCTATGCTTTTTAATATGCTGTCTAGGTTGGTCATAACTTTCCTTCCAAGGAGTAAGCATCTAAATTTCATGGCTGCAATCACCATCTGTAGTAATTTCAGAGCCCATAAAAATAAAGTCAGTCACTGTTTCCACTGTTTCCCCATCTATTTCCCATGAAATGATGGGGCCAGATGCCATGATCTTCATTTTCTGAATGTTGAGCTTTAAGTCAACTTTTTTCACTCTCTTCTTTTACTTTCATCAAGAGACTCTTTAGTTTCTCTTCACTTTCTGCCATAAAGGTGGTGTCATCTGTATATCTGAATTTATTGATATTTCTATCAGCAATCTTGATTCCAGTTTGTACTTCCTCCAGCCCAGCATTTCTCATGATATATTCTGCATTCTTAAAATAACTAAATTATAAAAATATCATGAGGAATAATAAAATACTCAGAGATGGAAGATACCCTGGAGAGAGCATAGCAACCCACTCCAGTATTCTTGCCTGAAAAATCCCATAGACAGAAGANTATTCTGCATTCTTAAAATAACTAAATTATAAAAATATCATGAGGAATAATAAAATACTCAGAGATGGAAGATACCCTGGAGAGAGCATAGCAACCCACTCCAGTATTCTTGCCTGAAAAATCCCATAGACAGAAGAGTCAGGCAGGCTACAGTCCATAGGGCTGCAAAAAGTCAGACACAACTGAATCAGCTTAGCAAGCAAGCACAGAAAGATTGAAATAATATGATAGAAGGAAAAAATATGATAGATTTTTTCAAAAAATAGAAAGAAGTAGAATAATAAGTACAGCCAGAAGTTGTTCTTTGAAAATAGCATCAAAATTGACCATTTTTTGTCTATACTGACAAGAAAGGAGANTTTCCAGAAACTGAAATTTTCAGTATTCATTTATGATTTCTTATTCATTTTCATCTCTTATTCCGGAATAACCATTCATCTTATTTTTAGAAAACATTACTCTGTCTTTCCTTAGCAAAAATACATTTTTTATTACTTGACTTTTCTTCATAAAAAATCACTTCCAATTTTCTTTCAATACTTTGTATGTAAAACTCTGCTTTTATTTTTAATTTCACTTTGTTCTTATTTCTAGTGATTTTATTTTTTACATATTGATACATTTTAATTGTAGTAATTTTTACTTTCCACTGAAAACTAGAAAGCAAGCAATTGTGAACTGTCTATATGTTACCATCTTGTAGTAGATCAGCAAATTTATAGATATATAAGCATAAAAAGATATTTTTTAGAAACATGCTTTCTACAGTATAATTATTACTATGTCAAATGACATTAATAGAATTAAATATATTTTGTCTCTCTGAAAAATTAAGCCAAAAGTACATAGATTATTATTAGTATTATAGTAGATAGATATATTACACTTATGTCTACACTTATTAATGTTTCAATTTATTATCAATTTGGAAATGACTCATATTTAATGAATATCCATTTTTTTAGTTTAACTTATTATTAACTTTTATGCTATATAAATTATTAGATTTTAATAATTATTCTGGTATTAAGCAGCCAACCAGCATTACTTGTTGACTAATTTTTAACATAGAGATAATTGGATTCCCAGGCAAGAAAAGTTGTATTGTAAGACCTCCCGGCCTTTTCTCGGGACCTGTCGCTCCAAAGACCACAGTGACTCGAATTCGATGCAATAGGCAAGAGGGTTTATTAGGCCAGCGCGCCGGGGTTCAGTCTCCTCGGGAGGAGTGAACCCCGATGCTAGTTACAGAGCAGTTTTTATACGCTTCTAAACTACTGGACAAAGAAAGATCATGAAAGAAAGAATGCAGATTAAACAGAGTAAAAAACATGTAGTTGTTATCACAACATGCAGTTGTTATCACCAGACCCCAAGACAAATCAGTTGGCTGTCGTCACAGTAGGATTCTATCTTACTCCCTCCGGGGGTGGTGCGTCCCGGTTCCAGGCACGTATGACCACTTCAGAGAGCAATCTGTTTTTCCTCAAGGAGTTTGGGCTAAAAATGCCACAGGTTACTTATCAATCAGGGGTGGTGGAACAGAGAAAGCAATTCTTTGAGCTTTCCCAAGGCCATGTCTGTTTTTCCAGCCCCTCCCTCCTTTTGAGGCAGCTCCCCGCAAGATGGGTCTGGAAGTTGTCAGGCCGAGGTGGCTGACCGACTAATTTTCTATTAACAGAAAGACAATTTAAAAGAAGAATTAATAGATACCTTCACACACTACTATAGTGGGGCCGTTTAAAGATCAGGAGGCTCTAAGTTATTAGGTAAGGGGAAAGCTATTTTCCGTGAGACATGGCCTGCCTTCGGGGTCCTAACACACAAAAGAGACTTTGGTTCTTCAGTATGTCTTCATTACAACTAGAGCAGATAATTCTGAAGACATGCCTAGTCTTATTAACCAAAAATGTTAAATTAGCTTTTATTTAGCAGTGTTTATCCCAGATCATGTGAAAGTAAAAAGTATTTAGTTTAGTTTCTATGTTTCAGAGAGAGTTAGAAATAATTCATATATTATTTGACTGACGGCAGGAGGAGAAAGTGACAACAGAGGATAAGATGGAAGAATGGCATCACTGACTCAGTGGACATCAGTTCAGTTCAGTTGCTCAATCAAGTCTGACTCTTTGTGACCCCATGAACTGCAGCATGCCAAGCTTCCCTGTCCATCACCAGTTCCAGGAGTCCAATAAAACCCATGTCCATAGAGTTGGTGATACCATCCAACCATCTCATCCTCTGTCTTCCCCTTCTCCTTCTGCCCTCAATCTTTCCCAACATCAGGGTCTTTCAAATGAGTCAGCTCTTCCCATCAGGTGGCCAAAGTATTGGAGTTTCAGCTTCAATATCAGTCCTTACACCCAGGACTGGTCTCCTATAGGATGGATTGGCTAGATCTCCTTGCAGTCCAAAGGACTCTCAAGAGTTTTCTTCAACACCACAGTTCAAAGCATCAGTTCTTCGGCACTCAGCTTTCTTTATAGGGCAACTCTCACATGCATACATGACTACTGGAAAAACCATAGCCTTGACTAGATGGACCTTTGTTAACAAAGAAATGTCTCATTTTTAAAATATGTTGTCTAGGCTGGTCATAACTTTCCTTCCAAGGAGCAAGTGTCTTTTAATTTTATGGCTGCAGTCACTATCTACGGTAATTTTGGAGCCAGAAAAATAAAGTCAGCCACAGTTTCCAGTGGCATGAAGTGATGGGACTGGATGCCATGATCTTGGTTTTCTGAATGTTGAGCTTTAAGCCAGCTTTTCCACTCTCCTCTTTCACTTTCATCAAGAGGCTCTTTAGTTCTTCACTCTCTGCCATAAGGGTGGTATTATCTGCATATCTGAGGTTATTGATATTTCTCCCAGCAATCTTGATTCCAGCTTGTACTTCCTCCAGCCCAGTGTTTCTCATGATGTACTCTGCATATAAGTTAAATATGAGTTCAAGCACACTCAAGAAGATACCAGAGAACAGAGAAAACTGGAGTGCTGCAATCCATGGAGTTGCAAAGAATTAAACACGACTGAATGACTGAACAAAAACAATAGCACACACTTAGTTGTGTTTTTTTTTTTTTTAAGCCAGTGAAATACAGTATATTGTTCACTTGTTCAGTCATGTTTGACTCTTTGCAACCCCATGGGTTGCAGCATGCCAGGCTTCCCTGTCCTTCACCATCTTCCACAGTTTGCTCAAACTCATGTTCACTTAGTCAGTGATGCCATCCAACTATCTCATCCTCTGTAATCCAGTTCTCCTCCTGCCCTCAATCTTTCCCAGCATCAGGGTCTTTTCTAATGATTTAGCTCTTCACATCAGGTGGCCCAAGTACTAAAGCTTCAGCTTCAGCATTAGTCCTTCAAATGAATATTCAGGACTGATTTCCTTTAGTATTGACTGGTTTAATCTCCTTGAACTCCAAGGGACTTTCAGGAGTCTTCTCCAGCACCACAACCCAACACTCACATCCATACATAATTACTGGAAAAACCATAATTCTGACTGTATGGTCATTTTTCAGCAAAATGATGTCTCTGCTTTTTAATTTGCTAAGTTTGTCATAACTTTTTTTCCAAGGAGCAAGTGTGTGGCTGTCTTCACTGTCCACAGTGATTTTGGAGCCTGATAAAATAAAATCTGTCACTGTTTCCACTTTTTCCTTCCTTTAGCAGTGAATTGATGGGTCCTGGTCCCATGCTCTTACTTTTTTGAATGTTGAATTATAGGCTAGCTTTTTCACTCTCCTCTTTCATCCTAATCAAAATGCTCTTTAGTTTCTCTTTGCTTTCTGCCATTAGAATAGTATCATATGCATATCTGAGGTTGTTGATATTTCAAAGTGGTTATCATAGTTTCAAGTTAGGCAAAACCTCACCTATTTTCCAGAAAGACATAAGACCATGGCTCATAGTGTTTATACATACAGAAAGCAAGAGATTTTTATGGAGATGTTGGAAGTGTTTTAGACAAGGTAGAACCGTCTCTGCTTTTAGATTCCTTAAGATGTCTTAAATCTGAGGGGTCCTGTTTCTTAACAGCTACTTCAAAGCACAGGAAATCGCATGTTTTCTCCTCTATCAAACAGAATCAGATGACTTGTCAAGGTGCTTCAACAAACCAAATACAAGTATGCAAAATAAAGTTGGAGAACTCAAAAGACAAAGATAATAGAAGTTGGATCCAAGACAGACTTATCCATGCTCTGCTGTGGGGGGAAAAAGCAGTGAGTCTCAGGTTCATTGGAGGTCTTCTTTTGAATCCCAGTTCTGATGCCAGAAACAATAAAAAAAAAAATCTCCAAATAGCAAAATTAAAATAATCAAATTAAAAATTAGCATTTAGTAAAAGTTTATTGTAAATATAAGAACATTTTAGAAATGGGAGTATTCCAATTCAAAGACAGAGTTGAAGCTCAGGGCATAATATTATAGGATCAATTACAAAGAGAAAGTTGTTTAACTTAAACAACAGTGGCTTATCACAATGGTGGCTTTTGCAGGTCAAGGGATTGGTTAAAAGTAGTAATCTTACACAGTTTTAGAAAGGTGAGTTGTCTGTTTTATGATTACCACAGGCATTTGCAAGAAATAGCTGAAGTTAAGTTTCTCTTGTTTGGCAGAATAAGCTAAATTAAATTTCACTTATGTGGTTTTATCTACACAGAGACTTTTTAATAATCTTTCCATTTTGCAGTTAATTTTAACATTACCCTAGGCTCAACATCTTGAGCACTGCTACAGAGAAAGAATAAAACCCTTTATCAGATTATTGAACTTCACACAGTAGGTAGAGGGGGGAAAAAAGAAAAGACAACAAAATACAGGCACATACGCACATGCACACAGGCACTCACACAAATCCTGGTGGCCCAGTTGCTCCTCCCTGTAGCTGAGAGGTGTCTGGAATTCATACCAAAAGACTACCACTGCTTGTTTTTCCCGANGAAAAAAGAAAAGAAAACAAAATACAGGCACATATGCACATGCACACAGGCACTCACACAAATCCTGGTGGCCCAGTTGCTCCTCCCAGTAGCTGAGAGGTGTCTGGAATTCATACCAAAAGACTACCACTGCTTGTTTTTCCCGATTTTCCAATGGAGAATAATATCGGAACATCACTGTCTCTCTCTGACCCAATCCAAATGCCAGTACCCTGTGATGGGGGAGCTGGCACCTTCATTCAGGACCATCAGGAGAAATCCTTCTTTGAAAATCACACCAGTGGATGGAGTGTGAGTTTTCATAAAAATGCAATCAAGGTACATTTGGAACTTACAGGGTGAACTATGGAACTTTGGGTGTGTGAGGTGCAGGTCCTGATGGAAAGATGAGCTGGAAAGCACTAAAGGAGGTTCAGAGAATGATGAGATTTGAAAGCATTACAAACATGACTACTCTTTCCAGAGAAGCACAACGCTCACAGAAATTCTCTGGGGACCAGGAGGAGAATCTTGAGATGAGAAAAAAACCCTGAGTGCCCCTAAACATAAAGCCTCTCATCTCAGACTCCTTAAAAGGTCAGGCTCAATTCACCCATTAAGCAAGTCCAAAAACTCTTGAACACTATCTCACCATTTTCATAGTCACAGGGATGAAACATCTAACCCTATGGCCCTAGCAAAGTGTCAGGGAGGTGAAAAGGCTCTAGCCTAAAGCCTGAACAGAGTATAATTATATATACTCTGGCCATACATCTACATCCTTCTGGAAACCAGGAGAGAAACATAGGCTTCTGGTGTGGAACCCAGGTTTCAATCCATGTCTGCCAAAACACGAGCAAGACAAGGATATTCATTCTTGCCACTTCTACCCCATATTGTACTGGAGATATTAACCACAACAATCAGGCAATAAAGTGAAATAAAAGACTGGAAACAAATCTGGATCTCTGTTCACATGTAGATGACATGATATTATATACAGAAAAGTTCAGCAAGGTTATAGGCAGTGAAATAAATGTATTTAAATCAATTGTATTATATACATGTGCAATGAAGCAATCTGAAAATGAATTTAAGAGAACTTTAAAATAACCACAAAATACAATTATTAAGAACAAGTTGAATAAAATATATACAAAGGTCATGCCTATAAAATACAAGCCACTGTTAAATAAGAGCAAATAAGTGTAAATAAAGTCCATGTTTTAAAATTGGAAGATTTAATATTGTTAAGATGGATATACTACAAGAACTGGTCTATGGCTTGTCTAATCACTATTAAAATCACAGTTGTCTTCTTGGGCAGTTCATTCCTAAAATTCAAATGGAAACTCAAGGGATTCAAATAATAATAATAATAAAAAGTCTTGTAACAGGAGAATAAATCTGGAGAATCACAATTCTCAATTTCAAAATTTACTGTGAATTCACAATACTCAAAACACTATGATACTGACTTAAGAATGATTATATAAATCAACAGAATCAAATTGAGAATGCCAAAATAAACCCACATATCATTGTCAACTCATTTTTGACAATTGTGATAAGGTCATTCAGCGAATAAAGAATGGACTTGAACATATATTATTGGGATAACTGAAGAACCACATTGTAACAAAAAATAATTTGCATTTCTGCTTCATACTGTAAACAAAATGTAAATCAAAATGAATCCAAGACCTAAATATAGAAACATTTGAAAACAAACAAAAAAAGCATGAATTAATTAAAAACTTCATGACCTAGGATTTGAAAACATTTTCTTAGATTAGCACAAAAAAACATTATTTACCAAGATTAATATATATATTATATTACATTATATATATATATTCAGTTCAGTTCAGTAGCTCAGTCGTGTCTGACTATTTGTGACCCCATGAATCGCAGCACGCCAGGCCTCTCTGTCCATCCCCAACTCCTGGATTTCACTCAGACTCACGTCCATCGAGTCAGTGCTGCCATCCAGCCATCTCATCCTCTGTCGTTCCCTTCTCCTCCTGCCCCCAGTCCTTCCCAGCATCAGAGTCTTTTCCAATGAGTCAACTCTTCGCATGAGGTTGCCAAAGTACTGGAGTTTCAGCTTCAGCATCATTCCTTCCAAAGAACCCCCAGGGCTGATCTCCTTCAGAATGGACTGGTTGGATCTCCTTACGGTCCAAGGGACTCTCAGGAGTCTTCTCTAACTGTCTCTT
>SJYW01014588.1:6230-21166 GCA_006410735.1 Raphicerus campestris
CAGCGTTTCTCATGATGTACTCTGCATAGAAGTTAAATAAGCAGGGTGACAATATACAGCCTTGACGTACTCCTTTTCCTATTTGGAACCAGTCTGTTGTTCTATGTCCAATTCTAACTGTTGCTTCCTGGCCTGCATACAGATTTCTCAAGAGGCAGGTCAGGTGGTCTGGTATTCCCATCTCTCTCAGAATTTTCCACAGTTTATTGTGATCCACACAGTCCAAGGCTTTGGCATAGTCAATAAAGCAGAAATAGATGTTTTTCTGGAGCTCTCTTGCTTTTTCCATAATCCAGCGGATGTTGGCAATTTGATCTCTGGTTCCTCTGCCTTTTCTAAAACCAGCTCGAACATCAGGAAGTTCACAGTTCACATATTGCTGAAACCTGGCTTGGAGAATTTTGAGCATTACTTTACTAGCATGTGAGATGAGTGCCAAAATCACTGCAGATGGTGATTGCAGCCATGAAATTAAAAGATGCTAACTCCTTGGAAGAAAAGTTATGACCAACCTAGACAGCATATTCAAAAGCAGAGACATTACTTTGCTAACTAAGGTCCGTCTAGTCAAAGCTATGGTTTTTCCTGTGGTCATGTATGGATGTGAGAGTTGGACTGTGAAGAAGGCTGAGTGCTGAAGAATTGATGCTTTTGAACTGTGGTGTTGGAGAAGACTCTTGAGAATCCCTTGGACTGCAAGGAGATCCAACCAGTCCATTCTGAAGGAGATCAGTCCTGGGTTGTCTTTGGAAGGAATGATGCTAAAGCTGAAACTCCAGTACTTTGGCCACCTCATGTGAAGAGTTGACTCATTGGAAAAGACTCTGATGCTGGGAAGGATTGGGGGCAGGAGGAGAAGGGGGCGACCAAGGATGAGATGGCTGGATGGCATCACTGACTTGATGGATGTGAATCTGAGTGAACTCCGGGAGTTGGTGATGTACAGGGAGGCCTGGGGTGCTGAGATTCATGGGGTCGCAAAGAGTCGGACACGACTGAGTGACTGAACTGGACTGAACTGGACTGAACTGATGAGCTCTGAGTAAAGGAACCAGCTAGTTTGTACCTGGATTCCTGACCTACAACCACTGTGAAATAAATTTAGTGTTGCATTACACTGCTACATTTGTGTGTCTGTGTTACACAGTAATAAAAAACACCAATACACAGTTCTTGCTTTCCAGCTTTGTTAGAGGGAACTAAAACAACTTTGAGTCTAGGCCTAATTTTGTCCCTCTGCTGGTGCAAACCCTATCTGTTCAATCTCTGTGAATGACAAAATTTTCAGCTATGGGAACCAAAGCCATTTCATCATTGGATTAACTCCAGGGATTATTCCTTTTCATCCTTTTGGTGGTTCTTTCTCCAGTGTCAGGTAATTTCTTTACATGAATATCTTAATCAGCATTCAGCTGAAGATTCCAGAAGGAATCTCTTCAGGTTCAAGGAAATGAAGCTTCCTGAGCTGCCCAGCTTCATCTCCCTGACTCAGGTAGTCCAGTGAGCCCTGTCTGGCTTCCTTCTCCCTGAACCATAGCCTGAAAGCTCCAGGTAAGTTGGGACAATCATAGGGCTCATCTTCCTCATTTCTTATTTGGCATCCATCAACTTTCCTTTGTTACCTGTGTATAAGATCTTAAAAACATCATTTCATATATTTTATCTGGTTTTACAGTTGGTTCAGATGAGAAGGTAAATCTACTTCTTGCAATTCCACCTTGTCTGGAAGCAAAATTCCAGCCCCATGTGCAATACTTTAATTTTTAAAAAAATATTTATTTGGGTGTGTCTGGTCTTAGTTGCAGCAGGCAGGATCTTTGCTGTGGCATGTGAGATCATTCGTTGTGGCCTGTGGGCTCAGTAGTTGCATGCAAGGGTTTAGTTTCCCCAGTGCATGAGGGATCTTAGTTCTCTGGCCAAGAATCAAATCCATGTCCTCTGAATTGGAACAAGGAACTATTAACCACTGGACCACCTTGGAAGGCCCTGAAACTGTGCAATTTTAAATCTTCTTGCCTTTGCTGTGTTCTCTCTTCTAGGTCATCCGCTTGGTGAGCTCCTTGTCATGTTCCAAGGACAGGTCAAATGTTATCTTCTCTATGCATTCTAATCCCAAACTCTAGGAAAAAGTAACCATCCACTCCTTTGTTCTCTCATTGTATCATATTTCTACCATAAGACACATTAAACTATAACCAAATTGCTTGATCAGGTGTCTGACTTTCCTGCTGGGATGTGAAAGGAAACAGCTTTTATTCAATGGACATTGCATGTATCCCAACAAAACAGACCGATGCTAGAATTGGGACTATGATGATGAAAAGATATATTCCTTACTATTAAGGAATCCATAGTTTAGGGAGAGGACATCCTGTTAGGTCAATAAACAATCACAATGCCATAAGAGAACTGTGAGTATAAAAAGCTATGTGTGTAGGAAGAAACATCACAAAACAGAGGAGTCTGTCAAAGCATCATAAAAAGTGTTATCCCTTCATCTGAAGGTTGGAGTAATCTGTAAGTAAAAAGCTGTTCAGAAACATTCTACACTGAGTAAGCAATGGGTCAAAATACAAGGAGATGTAGAGAGCATGGTATGTTTGGATAAGGACAAATACCTTTAGCATGATTGTTTTTTTTTTTTTTGCATTTGGAAATGTTCAGAAAGAGTAAATCAAAGCCATGTTCAGTTCAGTCGCTCAGTCATGTCCAACTCTTTGCAACCCCATGGACTGCAGCATGCCAGGCTTCCTTGTGCATCACCAACTCCCAGAGCTTGCTCAAACTCACGTCCATCAGGTTGGTGATGCCATCCAACCATCATATTCTCTGTCGTCCCCTTCTCCTCCTGCCTCCAATCTTTCCCAGCATCAAGGTCTTTTCCAGTGAGGTGAATGCCTATTGTATGCCATGGGCTTCCCCAGGGGCTCAGCAGTAAAGAATCTGCCTGCAATGGAAGAGACATGGGTTTGATCCTTGGGTCAGGAAGATCCCCTGGAGAAGGCAACGACAACTCATTCCAGTTTTCTTGCCTGGAAATTCCATAGACAAAAGTAATCTGGCAGGCTACAGTCCATGGTGTCACAACAGAGTCAGACATGACTGAGCACATGGTGTTTCTATGCCATGCTCCTCTCGATTCTTGGGCTCTAAATGATGAGCAAGCAGAGGTCCATTCCTGTTCCAATGTAACTAATGGCTCACATCAAGTGCTGTGTTGCCAAATACAGAATGTATATGTAGGATAAAATAGCATCCAGTTATCTCACCAAGGCCCCTCAAGTAGGTCCATGAAGCAGAAATTCCAGGTTGAATTTTTTTCAGCACACTATTAGTCCACATCTCATCACTAGTAGTCTCAGCATCTACCCTGGGGTCAGGGTAATATCAGATGCTGATATTGGCTGCATCAGCACCCAGGAATGAAGGACAAAAGGAAGGAAGAAAAGAGGAAGGAAGGCAAGTCTACTGCCCTTGAAGGCAATTAAAACATTTTTTCAACCTCCTGTTGAAATACAAATAACTCAAATAGTTTTTGTGTTATCCATGCCACTCTTTTTATTGGTTCAGTATATTTAATACTGGTCTAGAGTAATATTGAACAGATTGTGTTTCACATCCCTGAAACTTCTATCTTTGGAGACCTGTATTCATGGAAAGTGGGTTTCTCATGGGAAGTTATTTGCAATTTTGATAAGCAACATGGTTTAGTCCATCTAAAACAAACAAATCTAGAAGAATAAGTTGTTGAGGGGGGTGATTAGGGCCTGGGAATCTGTGAGGCTCTGTTACCAAAAAATCACCGTTTTCTGAGTATTGCACATGTGTTTCAAAGAGATCTCAAGAATTTGTAGATCATTTTTGAAAGGAAAAGAGTTTGATACTAACATTCTGCTCTGATCTCACCATGGTTTTTTAATTTATTTATTTATTTATTTATTGGTGTTTAATGTATTCTTCCTCAAAAGGGCAGAATCCAGGCCTGATGCAATGTGAGAGAAGGGGTTAGTCTGTTTTATAAACTGTTAGAGAGATTTAAAAAATAGGCAATCTAATTGACTCATACATGGCTCACAGCCATTTACATGCTTGCAAAATTGTTTCTTGCGCATTCATAGTGACCACAGAGAAGCAGAAGTAAAATGGAAGCAAGTGAGACGGGGACTCTTAGGAAATCTTTAGCAGGACTTTGAAACTTTTATTAAACCTTTGGTCACACCTTGTATAGAATTCTCCTTTGGAAAACTAAATGCATTTTGATGAGCACACCTCAAGCCAACAGTACATACTTTGCAAAATAGTACCTCTTTGGTGTTAAATTTCATTTTCTATAAATACATTGTCTTTTAGAACAAACTTCTAGAGAAATACAGTTTTTTCCTAAGAAAAACTGTGGCTAGCTACATCGTTACTAGGAGATTTGTAACCTCCTTTAAACATGTTACTAAAATAGAAGCTGAGGTGACTGAGTTTGCTATTTACATTTAATTAAAGGCATTGCTTAAAATACATTTGGGTGTTTATTTAAACCGTTAACATACACATATGTAACTTTCTCTTGGTTCAAGTTTAACAAAGATTTTCTTTCCTAACTTTTTCAAGACTCTCTGCCTTTTATGATTGGCTTTCAGTTCAGTTCAGTCGTTCAGTCATGTCCTACTCTTTGTGACCCCACGAACCGCAACACACCAGGCCTCCCTGTCCATCACCAACTCCTGGAGTCCACTCAAACTCATGTCCTTCGAGTCTATGATGCCATCCAACCATCTCATCCTCTGTCGTCCCCTTCTCCTCCTGCCCTCAATCTTTCCCAGCATCAGGGTCTTTTCCAATAAGTTAGCTCTTTGCATCAGGTGGACAAAGTATTGGAGTTTCAGCCTCAACATCAGTCCTTCCAATAAATACCCACGACTGAACTCCTTTAGGATGGACTGGTTGGATTTCCTTGCAGTCCAAGGGACTCTCAAGAGTCTTCTCCAACACCACAGTTTAAAAGCATCAATTCTTCGGCGCTCAGCCTCCTTCACAGTTCCACTCTCACATCCATATAGTGGAAAAACCATAGCTTTGACTAGACAGACCTTTGTTGGCAAAGTAATGTCTCTGCTTTTGAATATGCTGTCTAGGTTGGTCATAACTTTCCTTCCAAGGAGTAAACATCTTTTAATTTCATTGCTGCAATGATTGGCTTTACCTGTGATTATTTCCAGGTTCTCCTAATGCTCTGCCGAAACTTGCCTTATATCTTCACTCAGTATCATTCGTTTCTTTTTCTTGACATCACACTCCAAAAAATAGTCTCATCTCTATGTGCTTTACTTTTACTAATCAGTTACATGTAATCAGCTGAAATATAATACCATCTGTTTGTAGTTTCAATCTCTAAATTGGTTGGTCAGTCATTAGCTTGGATATAAGGAATTCATTTCAAATGTGTAAGAATTCATTTTAAAAGCCTAAGTTGTCATAATGATCCCAGCATAGTTACTCAGCATGTTCTTTGTTATGAACAATGATCTCCACAGTTACCAAAGACATTTTTCAGGCATCCACTTGAATTTTTAAACTAACTTTATAATTTGTTTCATTGCTGTGTTTTTTAAAAACTAGAACTTTATGACATCATTTTGAGTCAAAATGAAAGACTGAATCTCTTTTAGAAACTAACAGCTAAGATTCGTTTCTTAAAACTTTTTTTTCTTGCTGTACTGCGTGGCTTGTGGGTTTTTAGTTCCTTGACCAAGGACTGAACCTGGGCCCTTGGTAGCGAAAGCACAGAGTTCCAGTCACTGGACTGCCAGGGAATTCCCTAAGATTCATTATTAAAAATATTTTTTCTTTTTGGCTTCTTGTTGATTTAGTTATGAAAGATTTTTAAACATTTTGTGTATGTGTGTATATAACCTACTAGACTATGACACCCACTAATAAAAGAGTTAAGCCATTCTAAAGGAATATAAGTTTTAAGTATTTAATTCCTTATTATGTACTCTTTGAAATTATACATAAATTGTGTGTATATATATATTTTTTCTTTTTTTTTGCCCTGGACTCAGCTTCAGAAAATTTGCCCTTTATCCTATCCCATAGCTAGTTCCAATCATTTGAAATTTCCTATGGGTCTCATGAAATATTTTGGACATTTTCCAGATCAAAAATCTTCTCAATCATTCTCACAGAATTTAACGATTACCATGAAAATATGTGGGAAAAGGGAAGCTCCCACATTTAAAGTACTGCCACTGTCCTGTCCTCTTTCTCCTAGTGTTTGTGGCTTCAAACAGAGAAGCACAGGTCAAATGAAATTTGGGGAAAATAACACACTTCTTAATCCAAAGAAAGCCTGAGGGGCAGAGCCATAGTCATGGCTAATTTAGCCACCACTACCATATTTTTGATCCTTTCTTTAGGAGAGTGAACAAAGAAAGAAAGAAACGTATGTCCAACACATCTAGATAAAGAGTAAATGTGAATCAATTTAACTCCTACATTGCTGACCTCTTAGCTTCCAAACTACTGGCTTCTTGGCAGAATGATTCATTTTCTTCTCCACTTCCAAGTTTACACTCACTGGCCTAGCTCCACTCTGGAACAGAAAGGCTACCACTTAAGTTTAGTGGGTGAGCTCTTTACCTCTGTTGACAGAACTCCACAGGGCAGGGCAGGCAAATGAATATGCTTGTTGCTAGGACACCAAGCTGTTGCCAAGGCAGCAGGCCCCTGCTGTTTGCTATTCTCCTATCCACTAGCACTACACCTGTTCCTTAAGAAATATGCCTGTTTTCCTTCATTATAAAGCAAACACTTAGTGGGAAATAACACAGTTGCACCGCTGTAACTTCTCTGTAGTTTTCCAGGAGGAATGAAATGCACCAAATACATTTTGATGTGTGGAAGAGGAATTCACGTCCCTCCATTCACACTGAAGTCTGCATATGTTAATACCTCCAAGGATGTAATGCAACAATCATATTCTGAGGCCACCCTGGCATTTGCCGCCTATGTGCTCATAGAGTGACTCTCGTTTCATGAGTTTTTTGCAGACTGCACACAATGGCCTCCTATGCAACTCACCACTCTCCCCTGCCCTCCGCCGCACCCCATCCACCTACTAGCATCTTGTTGTCACCAAAATTGCCATCTTGTTGTCTATGACTGCTAACCAGGGCTGGGACCAGGTACTAAGCAACAAAATTTAGGGAGCCCCTTCACTCTCAGGGACCTGCAGGTGCCCTGCCGCCAACGTGCACCCCAAAATAGTAAATACCTGAATCAAGGGTACTGAGACTTATGCCAAGAGCCAGTCTCCTGTTACTGATGAAATGTTGAATTCCAAGGGTTCTTAATCTCTTAGCACCATTTTGTTTTTTTAAACAACAATAACATCTTGTACTGGGGTATAGCCAATTAACAGTATTGTGGTAGTTTCAGGTGAACAGGGAAGGGACTCAGCCATATATATACATGTATTCATTCTCCCCCAAACCCCCTCCCATCCAGGCTGCCACATGACATTGAGCAGAGTTCCCTGTGCTATACNTGCTGCAATGATTGGCTTTACCTGTGATTATTTCCAGGTTCTCCTAATGCTCTGCCGAAACTTGCCTTATATCTTCACTCAGTATCATTCGTTTCTTTTTCTTGACATCACACTCCAAAAAATAGTCTCATCTCTATGTGCTTTACTTTTACTAATCAGTTACATGTAATCAGCTGAAATATAATACCATCTGTTTGTAGTTTCAATCTCTAAATTGGTTGGTCAGTCATTAGCTTGGATATAAGGAATTCATTTCAAATGTGTAAGAATTCATTTTAAAAGCCTAAGTTGTCATAATGATCCCAGCATAGTTACTCAGCATGTTCTTTGTTATGAACAATGATCTCCACAGTTACCAAAGACATTTTTCAGGCATCCACTTGAATTTTTAAACTAACTTTATAATTTGTTTCATTGCTGTGTTTTTTAAAAACTAGAACTTTATGACATCATTTTGAGTCAAAATGAAAGACTGAATCTCTTTTAGAAACTAACAGCTAAGATTCGTTTCTTAAAACTTTTTTTTCTTGCTGTACTGCGTGGCTTGTGGGTTTTTAGTTCCTTGACCAAGGACTGAACCTGGGCCCTTGGTAGCGAAAGCACAGAGTTCCAGTCACTGGACTGCCAGGGAATTCCCTAAGATTCATTATTAAAAATATTTTTTCTTTTTGGCTTCTTGTTGATTTAGTTATGAAAGATTTTTAAACATTTTGTGTATGTGTGTATATAACCTACTAGACTATGACACCCACTAATAAAAGAGTTAAGCCATTCTAAAGGAATATAAGTTTTAAGTATTTAATTCCTTATTATGTACTCTTTGAAATTATACATAAATTGTGTGTATATATATATTTTTTCTTTTTTTTTGCCCTGGACTCAGCTTCAGAAAATTTGCCCTTTATCCTATCCCATAGCTAGTTCCAATCATTTGAAATTTCCTATGGGTCTCATGAAATATTTTGGACATTTTCCAGATCAAAAATCTTCTCAATCATTCTCACAGAATTTAACGATTACCATGAAAATATGTGGGAAAAGGGAAGCTCCCACATTTAAAGTACTGCCACTGTCCTGTCCTCTTTCTCCTAGTGTTTGTGGCTTCAAACAGAGAAGCACAGGTCAAATGAAATTTGGGGAAAATAACACACTTCTTAATCCAAAGAAAGCCTGAGGGGCAGAGCCATAGTCATGGCTAATTTAGCCACCACTACCATATTTTTGATCCTTTCTTTAGGAGAGTGAACAAAGAAAGAAAGAAACGTATGTCCAACACATCTAGATAAAGAGTAAATGTGAATCAATTTAACTCCTACATTGCTGACCTCTTAGCTTCCAAACTACTGGCTTCTTGGCAGAATGATTCATTTTCTTCTCCACTTCCAAGTTTACACTCACTGGCCTAGCTCCACTCTGGAACAGAAAGGCTACCACTTAAGTTTAGTGGGTGAGCTCTTTACCTCTGTTGACAGAACTCCACAGGGCAGGGCAGGCAAATGAATATGCTTGTTGCTAGGACACCAAGCTGTTGCCAAGGCAGCAGGCCCCTGCTGTTTGCTATTCTCCTATCCACTAGCACTACACCTGTTCCTTAAGAAATATGCCTGTTTTCCTTCATTATAAAGCAAACACTTAGTGGGAAATAACACAGTTGCACCGCTGTAACTTCTCTGTAGTTTTCCAGGAGGAATGAAATGCACCAAATACATTTTGATGTGTGGAAGAGGAATTCACGTCCCTCCATTCACACTGAAGTCTGCATATGTTAATACCTCCAAGGATGTAATGCAACAATCATATTCTGAGGCCACCCTGGCATTTGCCGCCTATGTGCTCATAGAGTGACTCTCGTTTCATGAGTTTTTTGCAGACTGCACACAATGGCCTCCTATGCAACTCACCACTCTCCCCTGCCCTCCGCCGCACCCCATCCACCTACTAGCATCTTGTTGTCACCAAAATTGCCATCTTGTTGTCTATGACTGCTAACCAGGGCTGGGACCAGGTACTAAGCAACAAAATTTAGGGAGCCCCTTCACTCTCAGGGACCTGCAGGTGCCCTGCCGCCAACGTGCACCCCAAAATAGTAAATACCTGAATCAAGGGTACTGAGACTTATGCCAAGAGCCAGTCTCCTGTTACTGATGAAATGTTGAATTCCAAGGGTTCTTAATCTCTTAGCACCATTTTGTTTTTTTAAACAACAATAACATCTTGTACTGGGGTATAGCCAATTAACAGTATTGTGGTAGTTTCAGGTGAACAGGGAAGGGACTCAGCCATATATATACATGTATTCATTCTCCCCCAAACCCCCTCCCATCCAGGCTGCCACATGACATTGAGCAGAGTTCCCTGTGCTATACAATAGGTCTTTGTTGGTCATCCATTTTAAATACAGTAGTGTATACATGACCTTCCCAAGGTCCCTAACTATTCTTCCCCCCCAGCAACCATAAGTTTGTTTTCTAAGTCTGTGAGCTTCTTTCTGTTTTGTAAATAAGTTCATTTGTATCATTTCTTTTTAGATCCCACATATAAGGGATGTCATATGGTACTTCTCCTCTGCCTGACTCACTTCACTCGGTATGACATTCTCTAGGTCCATCCATGTGACTGCAAGTGGCATTATTTCGTTATTTTTAATGGCTGAGGAGTATTCCGTTGTATACATGTACCACCTCTTTATGCATTCCTCTGTCAATGGATATTTAGGTTGCTTCCATGTCTTGGCTATTGTAAACAGTTCTCAGTGCAGTTTTTACTCCCTCCTTTGTTGTCTCCCCAGTACGCTAAGACTGGGGATAAGTCTATAGGAACGGAATTAGATAACAGCTGAATTGACAGACACCACCTTTCTGAGAACCACCCCTCTCCCACAACACTGACTATCCAAGCAAGATCCCTGGTCCTCCCTATAAACACACTTCTATGGCCCAGAGCTGCTTCTTGAAACACGCTTGCATATTCACCTTGGACTCTAGGTAAATAAGGGTCCAGTTCAAGATGAAACATAGCACCTAATTTCCATTTTTTTGAAAACAGTTTCACTTGATGCAGTATCTATCTAATGTGGCCTTAAAAGCTGTTGAGAATTAGGATTTGTATTAGATAACTGAGAGTTTGACCCAATTAAGATTATATAACCAAACAGGATGAGCTCCAAAGACATGATAACTCTCCATAGTGCCAAAATTGTTTAGGCGAGAAGTGATTCTTCTTTCAAAGGGTCTCTACAGCCCCTGATAACAGAACTCAGAGAGTTGGCCTTCTTCTTTCTCAGTCAGTCATCTTGCCAGTGTTTTATTTCTGGAGGCTCTTTTATCTTTTCTCACATCTGCTTCTATCAGAGGCAAGACTTGCCTGAAGGCATCTGGACTCCTTTCCCAATACAAATAAGAGGCCCTGCACAGGTCAAGGAGGTTACAGAAAAGGGAGTCGACGTTCCTTATGATAAGGGTTTATGATCTGAGTGGTTAATGCTGCTCCATCTGATTTTGACTTGACCCCAAATTGTTACCTCTCATGTCAACTACTTACTTGAACATGACCACCCAAACCCAAGACAGTCTAATTTAGGTCCTCACTATCTCTTGCCTCTATGCTACTGCCTCCAGTGTGTCTCATGCTGATGTAACAACATCATGATCAGATAACCTCCCCTTCTCAAAAGGATAAACTGAGTCCCTAGTGCAGAGGTCAACAAGCTATGGCCCGTGGGTTACATCCAGGCAGCTGGTTACATCCAGCTGCCTGTTTTTGTCTGGTTTGTGAACTAAGAATGGTTTTTACACGTGTATTCATGCATTCGGGCTTCCCGGGTGGCATTAGTGATAAATGCAGGAGACATAAGAGACTTGAGTTAGATCTCTGGGACGGGAAGATCCCCTGGATAAGCGTGTGGCAACTCACTTCAGGATTCTTGCCTGGAGAATCCTCATGAACAGAGGAGCCTGGCAGACTACAGTCCACAAGGTTCCAAAGAGTTGGACACAACCGAGCATGATACATTCATGCATTTGTCCATAGGCCATGCTCACTTTGAACCTCATGGTAAAATGTGATCTCCCCACAAAGAATTTCATATGGCAGGCCTATATATAAAAAAATAATGATTTTTATTATAATTTGAACTTCATTATATGCACATTTGATTTCTTATTGTGTAGGTTTGTGCCTTATATCTAAGATTTTTGTCCTTGACCTCTGAAACATTTGTTATCTGGATCTTTACAGACAAAATTTGCTGACCTGGGCCTTAAGCACATTCAGAGTCACTCATATCTGTAGCCTGAACCAGCAAGAACCAGCAAGACTGTCCCTAGTCTCTTTATAGTCTCACCCTGGATCCCAACACTTACTTTCATTGACCTACTTATTGTTGTCTATTTTCTTGCCTGTTTTCCTTGTGCTGTTCTCTTCTCCTGGAATGTCCATCACCTTCCATCCCTTGATATTAAAGTCTTCCCCTTCCTATGAGGTCTTTCAAGATTTCCATTGTCTGATTATATATTCTCCTTGTCTATTCTCCTCTTGCACAATATATGTAAGTATAATCAGCCCTCAGCTATTTAGGGTAATAGGATTAGATGTGTGTTGGGGGCAAGAAGTACAGGCTGTAATAGTCAAAATACAGTTTGAAGTGGAGTTAGTGTAAATATATTTGGCTATGATTACATCTTATGTGCAAAGAGCACATTTATTACTTGCCTCTCCAGCAATCATTCACCCAACTTCTAACCACAGTCTGATTTCCAGCCTCGGATCACATGATCTGAGAACAGCTCTACCCTCTTAGATTCTTAAGGAAAGTATATGACCTTGGCTTAAACCAGTCGGAGCATCATCACGTTTCCTTTGCCAAAGTGGTCAGTGTGGACATGTGAACTTGGCTGATTCAGAGTGGATCTTGGGACCTTTCCTTGGCATTTGTGGAAATATGAAGTGGAAATAGGCAGCCCCAGGCAACCATCTTGTAACTAGGATGGAGGAATCTTCTGAGAATGAAGTCAAGATAAAGGAAACAGACTCCGAGTTGGAGAGAGAAAATTGGAAAGCTGATAACATTTTTTGGAGTCCTATATCCAGCCACTCTTGTATTCTTACCTGGAGAATCCCATGGACAGAGGAGCCTGGTGGGCTACACTCCATAGGGCTGCAAAGAGTCGGACACAACTGAAGCAACTTAGCATGCACACACACACAGCCACATCTGAAACTAGACCTTAAGTTTAGCTAGCCATGCAAGACTTTGTTTAACTAGTTTGGGTGGGGATTTCTGTCACTAAGAACTATAATATCCGGAGAAAAGAATACATTTATTGCTCTGTAAATATCATTCAAAAATATGGCAAGAGGAACTTCCCTGGTGGTCTAGTGGCTAAGACTCCACCCTCCCAATGCAGGGGTTGGGTTTGATCCCTGGTCAAGGAACTATTAATAGATCCCATATGTCACAACTAAAAATCCTGAATGCTACAACTAAGACTCAGCACAGCCAAATAAATAAGTATTTTTAAAATTATTGCAAGGATCCAAACACAGTTGTCTGGATGAGAGCATACTATTAAGTACATCATGCAGGGTACTGGCTGTGGTGCTCATTGCTTCCACTCTTCTATTACTAACCTTCTCTTCTCCACTAAGCAAATCTGCAGTCTCATCCAAGAGGTTACAAAAGAAATTCACTTTTTAAAAATTTAAAAACAAAGTCATCGTCTGACCCCCGTTCCACATGAAATTCAGGATGACATTTATCTACATGTGGCCTGGGAAGGGAGAGATTGCAGCTAAGTTGACATAACACGGCAAGTATTGTATTTCATAACAGTATGAAGAGATTTTCACAGATTCATTCTTATTTTTATGGTTTTTAAGTATAAACACACACATCTATTGAGTATATATATATGTCTCTGTATATTTACTATGTTTGATCTCAAAGCTGGATTAATCCACTGCTGACTTAGTGAAAATTAATTCTGTTATATTAAACTGCCCAAAGGTAGAAGGCATATGGGAATAATTTTTAAAATCCTTAAAACTAGAACTTGTGGACCTCCCTGGTGGTCCAATGGTTAAGAATCCACTTGCTAACGCAGGGGACTTGGGTTCTATCCTGGTCTGGGAAGATACCACATACCATGGGGTCAACTAAACCCATGCAAGAGAAGTCACCGCAACAAGAAGCCCACTCACAGCAACGAAGATCCAGTGCAACCAAAAATAAATAATTAATTAAAAACAGACAAAAACCCTAAAACTTGTTCTTCTACTATAATAGAATAATAGAGACTAGATTAACCCTCCCACTTTAAAGACCTAGGAAATTGTTTAGAATATCTAAAACCATGTGTCTCCAGACACTGGACAACAAGCAGCAAGGACAGNTAAAACTTGTTCTTCTACTATAATAGAATAATAGAGACTAGATTAACCCTCCCACTTTAAAGACCTAGGAAATTGTTTAGAATATCTAAAACCATGTGTCTCCAGACACTGGACAACAAGCAGCAAGGACAGCAGTCCCTGGGACAAGAGAACAAACGAATTGAAAGCCCAGTGATTAACCCCACCCTAACAACAGGCCATAATGCAGGGAGGAGGAAGACACATCAAGCCCAGCAGTGTCTTTGGGGTGAAGAGCCAGAACTGAGAAATGGAAGACAGGGCAACTGAAACTAATGGGGCAAACTTCAGAGCAGAGAGTTATTCAGAGAGAGCCACTGCTGTCAGAGATTTGGATAGGCCCTCTTGAATTTAAGACCGAAGATAAGAGAACTAATGAGACTGAGGAAAGAGCCACAGGAAAGGGGTAGGAGGAAAAATCCCTAGAGAATTACCCACCCGTGGCTAAGAGCAGTTCACGTTCCCACTAGTGCCGGGTCAAGTCCCCAGAGGGTCACTGTCTTCAGTACTGAGGTCAGCTTCAGCCCTAGACTGAAGGCTGTTCTGATAAAGCAGATCAATGAGCATCTGAGGCAGGGGGTGGGAGAGCGAGATTTATTGCGAATGGGCACGCAATGACATTTTTTGGAGTGATGCTAATTTTTGAAAACTGGATTGTGGTGATGACTGCACAACTGTGTTAATTTACTAAATATCATTGAAATGTGTGTGTTGAGTGGGTGTGTTTTATCCCATATACATCATATCTCAATGAAGGTATTACCAAACAACCAAAAGACAACCAAACAACCAAAAGACCACACACACACACTCTGTAGACATTCCTATATCCCTGAGGTCATCTTCAAATATCTCATAATTTGTGCTATGATTTCAGTATTGCTATGATTTTGGAAGAGCAATAGAAATAGAAACATCTATTTCTGCTTTATTGACTATGCCAAAGCCTTTGACTGTGTGGACCACAATAAACTGTGGAAAATTCTGA
>SJYW01014595.1:0-24771 GCA_006410735.1 Raphicerus campestris
GGTCACATTGTTGTCACCTAGCAATTACTCAAACATATTAACTGTTTTCAGTTTTGTTTTTTGCTTGCATTTCAGAGTTCTGTCCATTTCTTTCCTTAATGGCAAGGATTTTTACTAAACTATTTTATTGGTCACTGGAAGAAAGATAGACTGTTACTAACTGAGGTGACACTGATTTGGATATTATTTTTCTTACATCCTTGCTGCATTCCAAGTTTGACTTTATGCTACTGAAACTCCATTGTTGCTTATTTGAAGTTCCATCTGTTTCAAAATGTTGATGAGGGTTTTGTGAAATTTGAAAACTTGACAATTTTACCTGAATAAAATCCAAAGGCAAAGCAATTTTAAATAGCTATAGACTNAGTTTGACTTTATGCTACTGAAACTCCATTGTTGCTTATTTGAAGTTCCATCTGTTTCAAAATGTTGATGAGGGTTTTGTGAAATTTGAAAACTTGACAATTTTACCTGAATAAAATCCAAAGGTAAAGCAATTTTAAATAGCTATAGACTGATCTAATGACTGATGCTACAAGTCTAGTAAAATAATTTTGATGCCCCCAATGAGATGTATGCAATTAACTGCTTAACTATTTCAAGTTGCATATTAAATTTTAATTAATAGCTTACATTTCATATGCCTTTATTATTAGATGATAAATTATTCAAGTTTTGCTGTTATAGACAAACGTAGGCAGATGCTAAATCAAAGTAGTTAATGATTAAAATGAGTTTTGATGAATTGCACCTGTTTTTTCTGGTTTTAAACTCCTGAGGGTTTAAGATTTTTGAATACAGCTATAATTACTATGACTATTTGATTCTAAAGCTTTTACATTAAGCAAATATTAATTGAACACCCACAATAATCCAAGAACTCTTCTGGGTAATGAGTATAAAGTAAGAAAAACATAAGTGAGAGTGAAAGTCACTCAGTCGTGTCTGACTCTTTGTGACATCAGGGGCTGTATAGTCCGTGGAATTCTCTATGCCAGAATACTGGAGTAGGTAGCCTTTTCCTTCTCCAGGGGATCATCCCAACCCAGGGATTGAACCCATGTCTCCCACATTGCAGGCAGATCCTTTACCAGCTGAACCATAAGGGAAGGCCAGAAAACAGAGGATAACTTGGAAAAGTATAGAAGAGTGACTTAAGTTCTTGGAATCAGAGAAAACTAGGCTTCAGGATGAACATGAGCTTGCCAGACGAGGAGCAAGGAAAAGGAAATTCCATATAGCAAAAGAGTGGGGAGAGATATAACTTGTCAAATTTTAATTTAGTTAACATGACTGAAAATAGTGAGATAATGTAAAAGTGCAGTGAACTAAGACTGCAAATACAGGCAAAGGCAAAAATGTGGTCTTGTTGGGCATGTTAAAGATTTTGAAGTGCTTATATTAAGTGTGTTGAGTTATTGAGTAACTAATGGGAAAATATAACATGGTAAATTTTAAATTTCAATTAGAACACTACCTATCAATATTTTTAAAAAATGAAAAGTTAGATAGAGGGTAAAAAGGAGTCTGTGTAGGTACAATTTAAATTTAAAATAACAGTTTTCCCTGTGGAAAATAAGGGAAAGAATATTAGTCCATCTCTCATCATCATCTACTCAATGGACATGAGTTTGAGCAAACTCCGGGAGATAGTGAAGGACAGGGAAGCCTGCCTGACTCTGGAGTTGCAAAGAGATGGACATGACAGCGACAGACCAACAACAACCTTTTTCTTAAAGCATTTACATTAAAAAAATTGTAATTATAATTTCTTTGTCTATCTCTTTGAAATGAATGTAAACTTTTAAAAACCTAAATAAACCTCTTACCATCTTTACTACTCCAAAATTATCTATCTTTTTAAAATGTTATCATCAGGAAAAATAAAGCTTTTATCTCCCAGTTCACCTGGGCAGGTAGGAGCCTAATCTTTGTAGATGCCTTGCTTGAAGTTGCAAAAGTACATCTTTCCTGTGGATAAAGCCAATTCACTAACACAGATGATTGCTCAGATAGTCCATAGAGTTTGTTGTTCAGCTGCTCGGTTGAGCCCAACTCTTTGTGATCCCATGGACTGCAGTGTGCCAGGCTTCTCTGTCCTTTACTATCTCCCAGAGTTTGCTCAAATTCATGTCCATTGAGTCGATGCCATCTAACCATCTCATTTTTTCCGTTGCTCCAGAGGATTTAGGATGAATTATTTCTGACAAACGGTGCTGTGAAGTCCTCTCACTTGAGAACATATATATAAATGGGTAGTATCTTCATGGCTGTAGTAAAGGGCAAAATTTTTTTTGTTTGTTTTTTTGCAATCTCTTAATGCATTATCTCTGATACATATCACATTTCAGTTCAAGGCATATTCAATAATCAACTTTTTTTTTCTCTTCTACATTTGTGGATAAGTTTTTTGGGGATTGAGAAAAGATTCTGGGTNTTTTTGTTTGTTTTTTTGTAATCTCTTAATGCATTATCTCTGATACATATCACATTTCAGTTCAAGGCATATTCAATAATCAACTTTTTTTTTCTCTTCTACATTTGTGGATAAGTTTTTTGGGGATTGAGAAAAGATTCTGGGTTTTTTGTCTTGTTTTTAAACTTTATTGCAAAACAGTTGATTTATAGGAGATCTTGCTTTTAATTATCTTTTCCCAGCAACTGAACCCCACCAGATCATACCTGACAGGTATTGATTAATGTTATTTCCCTGGTGCTTCAGATAGTAAAGAGTCTGTGTGCAGTACGGGAGACCTGGTTTCAGTTCCTGGGTCAGGAAGATCCCCTGGAGGAGAGCATGGCAACCCACTCCAGTATTCTAGCCTGGAGAATCCCCATGGACAGGGGAACCTGGTGGGCTACAGTCCATGGGGTTGCAAAGAGTTGTACATGACTAAGCAACTAAGCACTCCTCCAGAAGATAAAAGTCTTCAAACACTCCCTTATTCTGCCTCAGTCTCTGCTGGTTGTTTTCTACGTTTGGTACACCAACAGTCATTCATGATATCTTTTGGCTGAGCAATGTATCGGTTTCAATACATCTTTTCTCTATTATGAATTATTTTTACAAACAGATCAATAAATTAATAAACAGGGAGTAATAAGTAAGCCATGTCTTTGCTTTCTGGTAGACATAACCTTCAGTGCTGGATATCAGTGTCTGGGGCTTGGGCAGTAGTTGTTGATAGTATTGTAACTGTAAGTGGGGTCCTGCTGCTCCGCACTCAAAAGTCAATAAAGAGGCCAGCCTGGTGGAAAAAAAAGCTTGCTTTGTTTTGGATGTTGGCAACCAGGAGGAAGGGCAGACTCCTGTCCGAAAGCCAACTTCTCCCCTCTGAAAATTAAAGAGCTAGAGATTTTATAGGTTAAAGGAAGGGCCTACCTGTAGTAACCGTACAGTTGGCTTTGACAGTCATTTTGACATTGGCCATCGGTGGTCTGACTAGCATCATTCTGATTCTTTTAAGTACAATTAATCTTCAGTTCCTGGGCTTCCCTGGTGGCTCAGTTTTAAAGAATCTGCTTGCCAATGCAGGAGATGCAGATTCAATTGCTAGGTTGGGAAAATCCGCTAAAAAAGAAAATGGCAGCCCACTTCAGTATTTTTGGGAAGCATTTCTGGGAAGTCCCACAGACAGAGAAGTTTGGTGGGCTACAGTCCATGGAGTTTCAGAAAAGCATCAGATACTGCTTAGTGAGCAAACAACAATGACAAGATCTTCAGTTCCAGGGTCAGTTGGTTTCCATTTCTTGAGGCCAATTCTTAGAATTGTGGCATCCGTGGTTACAGCCTGGTCATCACATAGTTAACTTCTCCACCTGGTGGGAGTTTCAGTAGCTTAAGACAGCTCACAGGATATGGCTCAGAATATTATCCATAGCCCCTGAGAAGGAACTAAGGGTCTGTGACTATGCTTAATGACTAAACTATTATTATTTTGTCTCCTTTGACTGTTATCCTTTGTTTTCACATGTTCTCACTTCTCTGTTTAAACTTCTTTGGCTAAAGCTTTTCCACAGCCAAAAGACAGGCAGAGGACATGGGGGACAAGGATCATAGGGTTGTGCTCTGTTACACTGACATGATTCTGCTTGAAGAATATACTTTATAACCTCTCTCCTGCCTTCCCTTTTCCCTGTATTTCTAAACATGGTTCATTTACTCCTGAAAATAAACCTCTTTCTATTCGATTCTCATCATATAAGAAACAAAATGCTCTGATTTCACTCACCATATAATTCTTCTGTCTGTTCTTTACCTTCATATAAGTACAGTCATGAATATAAACTCATTTTTAACTAGATTCTTTTGCCAAAATCATCTTTTTTAAGTTGAGGTATAAGTAACATTAAACATTATATTGGTTTCAGATGTGCAGCTAATGATTTAATATCTGTATGTGTTCCAAAATGATCATCACAATATGTTTACCTAATATCCACCAGAAAATGAAGATCATGGCATCCAGTCCCATCACTTCATGGGAAATAGATGGGGAAACCATGGAAACATTGTCAGACTTTATTTTTTTTTTTATTGGCTCCAAAATCACTGCAGATGGTGACTGTAGCCATGAAATTAGAAGACACTTACTCCTTAGAAGGAAAGTTACGACCAACCTAGATAGTATATTAAAAAACAGAGACATTACTTTGCTGACTAAGGTCCATCTAGTCAAGGCTATGGTTTTTCCTGTGGTCATGTATGGATATGAGAGTTGGACTGTTAAGAAGGCTGAGCACTGAAGAATTGATGCTTTTGAACTGTGGTGTTGGAAAAGATTCTTGAGAGTCCCTTGGACTGCAAGGAGATCCAACCAGTCTGTTCTGAAGGAGATCAGCCCTGGGATTTCTTTGGAAGGAATGATGCTAAAGCTGAAACTCCAGTACTTTGGCCACCTCATGAGAAGAGTTGATTCATTGGAAAAGACTGATGCTGGGAGGGATTGGGGGCAGAGGAGAAGGGGATGACCGAGGATGAGATGGCTGGATGGCATCACGGACTTGATGGACGTGAGTCTGAGTGAACTCAGGGAGATGGTAATGAACAGGGAGGCCTGGCGTGCTGCAGTTCATGGGATCGCAAGGAGTCGGACATGACTGAGCAACTGAACGGAACTGACACAGTTGCATTTTTCCCCCCATAACAAGAACTTTCAAGATCTACTCTCATAGGGACCTTCAACTATACAATATAGTATTAGTACCTCTATGGGCTCCCCAGGTGGTGCAGTGGTAAATAATCTGGTTACCAATGAAGGAGATGCAAGAGATGTCGATTCAATCGCTGGGTCGGGAAGATCCCCTGACGCAAGATATGGCAAACTACACCAGTATTCATGCTTGGAAAATTCCATGGACAGAGAAGCCAAGCAGGCTACAGTCCATGGGGTCTCAAAGAATCAGACATGACTGAACATATATGTATGCACACTCATTATTAACTATAATCACTGTGCTGTATATTACAGTCCTAGGACTTATTTATTTTATGACTGGAAGCTTGTACCATTTTCCTGCTTTCATCAATGTTGTCCATTCTCCACCTCCCACCAACCTGTTTTCTATGAGTTCAGAGGTTTTAGTGTTTTAGATTTCACATACAGGTGATGAAACAAATTTTATATTTTAAGACAAGGCAAAAAATCAAACATTAAATCCTTTTGGTGTGTTTATTTGGGTCTCCTCCTTCCCTCTGTAATGTGCAGTGGACATTTGCATTACAGATTAACCAGAGCTCCTGAAGATGGGAGTGCCTGCTCAACATAAACATCATCTTTTTTTTTTCTTTCTTTTGATGATAGCGATGTAATTTCTCAAACAAATAAAATTATTTCCCAGTTCTGTACGTTGTCATGGTGTCTTGCTGGCTCTGCACATGTCTTACCTAGACTACACAGCCTTGGTGAACTTACTGTAAAATACTGTTTTGCCATTCTGATGTACAGTCCTTGGTCTCAAAAATGTATATGACTGTGCTTAACACTTCTAACAGGTGGAACAGTTCTCAGAACTTTCTCAGAATCTGCTTCCCAGGTCATAACACTCAGTTTGGCTCAAATATCAATAAAATTTCTTTTCTTGACTTTATTGTTAATTAAATTGTTATCAATGTAAGCAAAACAAAAAACTAACAAGTGTTGGAGAGGATAGGAAAAAAAAATGGAACCCTTATGAACTAGGGGTGTGAATGTAAATTGGTCCTGGAATACAGAGTAGAGGATCCTCTAAAAATTAAAAAATAGATCTAACATATGATCCAACAATTCTACACCTGGGTATGTATCTGAAGGAAACAGGAACATGAAATGCACCCTTATTTTTCTTGCAGCATTATTTACAGTAGGCAAGACATAGAAGCAACATATGTCCTTTAGTGGATAAATGGATTAAGAAAATATAAAATAGAACAGAATATTATTCAGTCTTAAAAAAGAAGGAAATCTTGCCTTTTGCAACAACATGGATGAAACTTGAAGGCATTATGCTAAGTGGAATGAGTCAAAGACAAATACACTATGAGCTTACCTGTACATAGGATCTGAAGCAATAATGTTTTTGAGATCCATCCATGTGCTGTATTTATTAGCTTCTTCTGTTTTTATTGCTGAGAAATATACAATTGTATGAATACAATTTAATTGAAATTGATAGGTGTTTGGGTTATTTACAGTTTGAGGTGCTTATTAAAAAAGAACATTTTTGTACAAGTATTATTGTAGGAATGTCTTTATATGTTTTGTGCAAATACATAGAAGTGGAAATTTGGGGTCATAGGATCAAATACATAGAAGTGGAAATTTGGGGTCATAGGATAGTTGGTTTTTTAGATTTATACAAAATTTCCAAATAATTTTACCAAAAAATGTATTATTGTACACTGTCCCTAATAAAGTAGAAGAGTTCCATATATATGCTTCACAATATTTGATATTGTTAAACACAGGCTAGTGGATATGAGACCATCTCATTATGGTTTTAATTTACATTTTATGGATAATGATGCTGCTGAGTTCTTTTTCATATTCTTAATGACTATAAAAATATCAGTTTAAATAAACATTTTACATTGGATTTTCTATTACTGACTTTTAATTAATTTTATATATTCTAAAAATTAATATATTATATGCATAGAAAATATGTTTCACTATCTATATTTACCTTAATCAAGTTCTTAGGAGTGTATTTTCATGAGTGAGCATTTATTTAAATAATTCTAATTTAGCACTGCTTATTCAGTTAGTTTTGTCTATGAAATCTTTGCTTACCCCAAAGTTGTGCAGGCTTTCTCCCATATTTGTGTCTGCTAAGTCACTTCAGTAGTGTCCGACTCTTGGGAACCCTATGGACTCTAGCCCCACCTGGCTTCTCTGTCCATGGAATTGTCCAAGTAAGAACACTAGAGTGGGTTGCCATACCCTCTTCCAGAGGATCTTCCACACTCAGGGACTGAACTAGAGTGTCTTATGTCTCCTGCATTAGCAGGCAGGTTCTTTACCACTAGCTCTACCCCAAAAGCCGACTCCTATATAGTAAAGCTAAAATCTTAAGTTTTGTATTTGTCTTTAATTTTGATTAATTTTTGAGGATTGTGTGAGATAGGGTTCAAAGCACACTCTTTTTCTATTCTGTTTATCCATTTAGTCCAACACTGAATTCAGCTGAGTCACTCAGTTGTGTCCGACTCTTTGCAACCTCATGGACTGCAGCAGACCAGGCCTCCCTGTCCATCACCAACTCCCGGAGGTTACTCAAACTCATGTCCATTGAGTCGGTGATACCATTCAATGATCTCATCCTCCGTCATATCCCTCTCCTCCCACCTTCAATTCTTCCCAGCATCGGGGTTTTTTCAAATGAGTCAGCTCTTCGCATCAGGTGGCCAAAG
Source organism: Raphicerus campestris (assembly GCA_006410735.1). Lineage (NCBI taxonomy): Eukaryota > Metazoa > Chordata > Mammalia > Artiodactyla > Bovidae > Raphicerus > Raphicerus campestris. The sequence goes on from SJYW01014595.1 coordinate 7,892, forward strand.
TCTACCTGTTGAAAGTACTTTCCTTTTACCCATTCAATGTTCTTGGTACTATTGTTGCAAATAAATTAACTACTTATGTAGATATATTTCAAAACTTTCTGTTCTTTCTCACTGATTTATTAATTAACATGAGATACTTTTGATATGTCTGATTAACATTTTTTATTCATTTTTTCAAACATGTACAGATGTTGAATATTCTCATACAATTTTTCTTAAACTATAGAAATGTGAAGGGTTAATGTGGCCACAATAGGGAAAGCAGAGATATGCATGCAAGCGGGTCTCTCTGCTCAAGGCTGAATGTGCTGGCAAGCGAGGCGTTCTGCCGAGGAGTCTGGACACAGCCTTGAGTTTAATGTTCCCTTGCTAAGGAAGGAGCATTTCTTTCTTTTGATAAAAGGAGAGAAGAGGGCTCTGGATAGACCTTGCAGTAAACAGAGGTTTCACTCCCCTTGCTGTATGATAACATGTATGCACCTGCGCTGTACTGAAAAGGCTTATTCATGCAGTCTGGAATTCTGCCTAGGGGGCTATATAATAATAAACCGCAATTATTTGTGCAGTCTTTTCCCCCGGCCGGAGTGTGTGGGTGTCTCCTGTGTGTCTCATATGTCTTGTGTGTTTTATGTCATTTCACTCGTAATCTCTAGCAATCAAGAGAAATGATCATATAATTTTTCATTTTTATTCTATTTATAAAGTCACCTTTATAAATGTCAAGCATTAAAGCAATGTGATTTCCTTATATAAACTCCATTTGCTTGTGGTGCATTATACTTTTAATATATTTCTATAATAAATTTTCTAATATTTTGTTAAGAATTTTTCCAAAGAGTTATATAATATTCTTTTTTGCATGTAATTTTCTGGTCTTATAACTTCTTCTTCAGATTTTGATATCATTATCCTGGGTTAAATCATATAAAATGAGGTGAAAAGAGTTTAGTCTTTATTTTTAAAAGAGTTTCTGTAATATTGATACTTTTTTCTTCCTTAAATGTTTAATAGAATCATCAATGAAGCTATACAGGTCTAATGGCTTTTTTAATTTACTGATATTCCAATTCAAAATTTCTGAATACAAAATCTTTTCTTAAAATAGGTTTGAGAAACTCAGATTATTTAGTGCTTTGTGTGTTGATTTGGTCTATTTTTATTCTACTTTCCTTAAAGAGTTTATAAGTCATGTAGAAGTATGTCTTTTTTCACATTTCTGGTATTACTTATACTTTCTTTATTTCTTAAAAATTGTGCAGCCTCTCTATATGCTTACAGATTGTATTAGTTTTCAAATAATCAGTTTTTTACCTAATTTCTCTATATATTTATTAATTTTAATTTCATTTATTATAATTTCTTTATGACAATTAGTATACCTTCCCTTCTAATTAATTTGGGCTTAGTTACTTTGTTTTTCCTACTCTCTATAGATAGAAACTTATTCATTTACTTTGAAAAAATATTTTTATATGAGCAGTTAAAGCTATAGTATCCTCCTTAACACTGGGTTAAATAGCACTGTTTGAATTTTTCTTTCCATTGTCATTCAATTTGACAGATCTTTAATTTCCCCTGTGATTTTCTCTTTGACCATTTATTATTCAGATTTTTCTAATTTGTTTCTTTCCCCCCCAGATTTCTTCATGTCAATGATTTCTAATTTAATTCTGCTGTGGTTAAATACTACATTTTTAAATTTAATGAATAATTGTTTCAAAATCTATCATGTAATTTGAGGAGAACTTACGTTTGCAGTAGCACATTACATTTACAGTGTATCTCTTGTAGTTTCAGCTGCAGTGATAAAAACTGTGAATTAGTTCAAATTAAACATTAAATATATATTTTAACTGTTTATCTACACATTTTGCCAGTTACATAGAAGAATGATGAAGTCTCCAATTGCTAATATGAGTCAAATATGTTAGATTTGCTTTTTGTATTTTTAGCAAAATGACAGAATGATCTCTGTTCATTTCCAAGGCAAACCGTTCAATATCACAGTAATCGAAGTCTATGCCCCAACCAGTTATGTTGAAGAAGCTGAAGTTGAACAGTTCTATGAAGACCTACAAGATCTTTTAAAAATAACACCCCCAAAAGATGTCCTTTTCATTGTAGAGGACTGGAATGCAAAAGTAGGAAGTCAAGAAACACCTGTAGTAACAGGCAAATTTGGCCTGTGAATATGGGCCAATGAAACAGGGCAAAGGCTAAAAGAGTTTAACCAAGAGAACACACTGGTCATAGCAAACACCCTCTTCCAAAATAATCAAGATGGACATCACCAGATGATCAACACCGAAATCAGATTGATTATATTCTATGCAGCCAAAGATGGAGAAGCTCTATACAGTCAACAAAAACAAGACCAGGGGCTGACTGTGGCTCAGATCATGAGCTCCTTATTAAGAAATTCAGACTTAAATTGAAGAAAGTAGGTAAAACCACTATACCATTCAGGTATGACTTAAATCAAATCCCTTATAATTATGCAGTGGAAGTGAAAATAGATTTAAGGGCCTAGATCTGATACATAGAGTGCCTGATGAACTATGGACAGAGGTTCATGAGATTGTACAGGAGATATGGCTCAAGACCATCCCCATGGAAGAGAAATACAAAAAAGCAAAATGGCTGTCTGGGGAGGCCTTACAAATAGCTGTGAAAAGAAGAGAGGTGAAAAGCAAAGGAGAAAATAAAAGATATAAGCATCTGAATGCAGGTTTCCAAAGAATAGCAAAGAGATAAGAAAGCCTTCCTCAGCGATCAATGCAAAAAAATACAGGAAAATAACAGAATGGGAAAGACTAGAGATCTCTTCAAGAAAATTAGAGATACCAAGGGAAAATTTCATGCAAAGATGGGCTCAATAAAGGACAAAAATGGTATGGACCTAACAGAAGCAGAAGATATTAAGAGGTGGTAAGAAATAGGAAAAGGACTACGTCAAGGCTGTATATTGTTACCCTGCTTACTTAACTTATATGCAGAGTACATCATGAGAAACATTGGGGTGGAGGTATCACAAGCTGGAATCAAGATTGCTGGGAGAAATATCAATAACCTCAGATATGCAGATGACACCACCCTCATATATGCAGAAATTGAAGAAGAACGAAAGAGTCTCTTGATGAAAGTGAAAGAGGAGAGTGAAAAACTTGGCTTAAAGATCAACAATCAGAAAACAAAGATCATGGCATCTGGTCCCATCACTTCATGGCAAATAGATGGGGAAACAGTGGCTGCCTTTATTTTTCTGGGCTTCAGAATCACTGCAGATGGTGATTGCAGCCATGAAATTAAGACGCTTATTCCTTGGAAGAAAAGTTATGACCAAATTTAACAGCATATTCAAAAGCAGAGACATTACTTTGCCAACAAAGGTCCATCTAGTCAAGGCTATGGTTTTTCCAGTGTTCATGTATGGATGTTAGAGTTGGATTATAAAGAAAGCTGATCACAGAAGAACTGATACTTTTGAACTATGGTGTTGGACTCTTGAGTGTCCGTTGGACTGCAAGGAGATCCAACCAGCCCATCCTAAAGGAAATCAGTCCTGGATGTTCATTGGAAGGACTGATATTAAAGCTGAAACTCCAATACTTTGGCCACCTAATGTGAAGAGCTGACTCATTGGAAAAGACACTGATGCTTGGAAAGATTGAGGGCAGGAGGAGAAGGGGATGACAGAGGATGAGATGGTTGGATGGCCTTACCAAATCAATGGACGTGGGTTTGGGTGGACTCCAGGAGTTGGTGATGGACAGGGAAGCCTGGTGTGCTGCAATATATGGAGTTTCAAAGAGTCGGACACGACTGAGCAACTGAACTGAACTGAATCAATTTCCACCTCTTCTACCATGATATTTCATATACATGTAATTATTGATATGGTTTTATTCAAATTTAAACTATTTCTATATTCTTTTTTTCTGGTAACCTCATCTTTTTTTTTTTTTTTTGAATGGAAAAATAATGCAATGCTTAGTCCCTTAGACCTTCACTATTTCCACCAGTGTTGTCTCTTCATCTTTCTACTCTATGAGGAGGTTCCAACAGAGGTCTTTCCACATTTTAACAACAGAAGTAGAAAAGGTCTCAATGGAATTACCACTAGAAAGAAGGTCACCAAATCAAGAAACAACTGCATTGGAATTTGTGTGAATAAGAATCCTTTGAATGAATGTGAAGCCGCTGAGCCTTGGGGTTTGTTCTTATAACAGCAGTATTATTTTCCCTAGCACATTACTAACCACATTATAAACCCACTTACTTTAAAAATATTATTCCCTTTGCGGTGAACCTAAAGTGTTCCTTTACTGTTCCCATCTAGCTTACATCTTCACCCATCGCCATACGCCCAAAGGCCTATTTCCTCTTTGTCTTCAAAATTTACATCAAGGTGTGTTTTTAATTTATTTCTTTTAATGTAATGCAGAGTTGAATTTTAAAATTTTTCAAGAGTTCTAATCATTTGGAAACAATGTTTTCACAACTACTCCATATAATAGTGGTATTTTAAAGTGGTGTGAGGTGCAAATACTGTGGTCTTATGTTGAAGGTTGCTTCTAATTTCTATTTACATATAGTATAATTATTATTCTATTTTAAAAATTTCTTACAAATGTAAAAAAATAAGTGAAGCTTATAAGATATTTCAAAAAATGTCCTCACTTTATTCTTCATTCCTTGATAATTCCATCTGTCTGAAAATTATATCTAATCTCTTTTACAAATACAGAGCATAGTTGTTCAAATTTCCCTGTACTCACACTTCTGTAAAGTAATAAGGTCATCTTTCAGAATACTCTGCCATAGAACTTTTTCCTGCTGTTTGAGTAGCCACAAAAATATATTTATTAAAATATAAGAGAAAATAAGTGTTCTATCTGTTAAGACCCTTAATTTGAAGTAAAGCTAATGAAGATTCAACTTGCCTTCTGTCATTTAATGCCTGTGTAATTTAAGAGAATTTGTTAATTTGGGGTCTCTCACTTGTATAACAGAAATAAAAATAAAACAATTATTTATGTGAGGTTATATAAATATGATAATCTAAAATATTTATATAATTCCTAGAATATATAAATAGGCAATTAATGATTATTATGATTATATTTTATGAATTTTTAATTTACATAAAAATATGTAATTGAAACTAGCTGTCAGTTGAACAAGAGCTCAGATTCTCTTTTCCCCAGCACAAGGGAAAAACAATCTTTTACAAGGAGTATAAAGTCTCTATTATTTCTAAATAGCCTTGCTGCCAATAATGTAACACAAAATAAAAATATTAAAATATGTGCAAGGGGTTAATTAAATGGATTGAATGTATTGTGGATGTATAAATAGCTCTGCCTTTCAGTTGGTTATCTCAGATCACCCTTTCCCACTCCTGTGATGTCATCTTGGGCAGATCTTAAAGTTTTCTGGCCAGTCTGTGGTATTGCAAAACTTTCTCTAGCACAAAGTTAAACTCTAGTCTCACCATGATTTATATTTTTCCCTCCTCAAGTCAGATAATAAAGTTGATACTGGCAGTACCTGAATAGGTATATATTCACTATAATTCTCTCCATCTGCTGGCTTTTACAGAGTTCATTGAGTGGAAGGGAAACAGTAAAAGAGGTATGGTTTCTCTGGTGGCTCAGAGGGTAAAGAATCTGCCTGCAATGCAGGAGACCCAGTTCCATCCCAGGGTCAGAAAGATGCCCTGGAGAAGGGAATGGCGACCTACTCCAGTATTCTTGCCTGGAGAATCTCATGGACAGCGGAGCCTGGCAGGCTCTGTGGGGTCACAAAGAGTCTGACAGGACTGAGCAATTAACACTTTCTTGATACACAGAATAGCAGTCTCCTAAAGATGTCCACACCCAAATTCTCAGATCTTAAAACAGTAAGCCTTACATGACAAAAGGTATTTTGCAGATATGACTAAGGTGACAGACTTTGAAATGAGATTGTCCTGGAATGTCTGAGTGGACCCAATCTGATCTAGCGAGTCAAATAAGCAGAGAAACTTTCCCATCTGTGATTAGAGATGCCCTGAAAGAACAAGGTCAGAGAAACAATATGAGGATTTTATGCCCAGTTCCTGGTTCTGAGATGCAAGGCATTATGTGAGAAGGCTGCACAAAGTCTTCTCGGAGAAATGGGCTGCCTCCCACTGACTCCAGGTAAGGAATCAGAGACTTCAGATTGCTGAACAGAACTGAATTAGGCTAATATGTAAATGGCCAAGAAGATAGATTCTCTTCTAGCCTCCAGGATAGTCTGTTGACACCTCAATTTCAATCTGGTGATATTCGTAAGGATTTCTGATCTGGATAACTGTAGGATCATAAATATGTGTCAAGTCACTGAATATGAAATAATTGTTACAGAAGCAATAGAAAACAAAGGATAATGAACATAGCTCATGCTTTTTATAATTCTCTGTACAGCGAGCATCCAAATTCTGGATTGCCTGGGGATGCATTTGTGAGTTTTCAGAGCCCTTAGTGGTGGTCTGTGCTGCAGAGCTCCCTAACATGCTGCAGTATTAGGCAGAAACTTCTTGGCCACAGTCCTTTGACTCATTCCAGAGTAGTATACTGGATTTATGGGGCCCCTAACCCTTGTTGGCCGCTTTCTTGAGAACTCTCATCAAAATTACTTGAACCTGGGTATTTCCTAATAAAGCCATGTTATCTACAGGCAATTCTGAACCGCTCAGCCCTTCATAAACCAGGGGTAGAGAGACTGCCTGAGCTCCAGGGGTGTACTCTTGCTTTTCCACATGGAAATAGTTGGTGTCACATAAAGGTGAGGAACAAGGTGGATAAAAGAAATGTCCAAATGGGTAGCTCTTATAGACTTACAAAATCCATGGTTCCCTTTCCTGAAAAACTCTACTCTTATGTAGGTTAGTTTCAGGGAGTTAGAGTGGGTACTGCTCAGTAATATGAGTTTGCATTTTATATTAATTTAGAAACACCTTTATCTTTNCTGAGCCTTGGGGTTTGTTCTTATAACAGCAGTATTATTTTCCCTAGCACATTACTAACCGCATTATAAACCCACTTACTTTAAAAATATTATTCCCTTTGCGGTGAACCTAAAGTGTTCCTTTACTGTTCCCATCTAGCTTACATCTTCACCCATCGCCATACGCCCAAAGGCCTATTTCCTCTTTGTCTTCAAAATTTACATCAAGGTGTGTTTTTAATTTATTTCCTTTAATGTAATGCAGAGTTGAATTTTAAAATTTTTCAAGAGTTCTAATCATTTGGAAACAATGTTTTCACAACCACTCCATATAATAGTGGTATTTTAAAGTGGTGTGAGGTGCAAATACTGTGGTCTTATGTTGAAGGTTGCTTCTAATTTCTATTTACATATAGTATAATTATTATTCTATTTTAAAAATTTCTTACAAATGTAAAAAAATAAGTGAAGCTTATAAGATATTTCAAAAAATGTCCTCACTTTATTCTTCATTCCTTGATAATTCCATCTGTCTGAAAATTATATCTAATCTCTTTTACAAATACAGAGCATAGTTGTTCAGATTTCCCTGTACTCACACTTCTGTAAAGTAATAAGGTCATCTTTCAGAATACTCTGCCATAGAACTTTTTCCTGCTGTTTGAGTAGCCACAAAAATATATTTATTAAAATATAAGAGAAAATAAGTGTTCTATCTGTTAAGACCCTTAATTTGAAGTAAAGCTAATGAAGATTCAACTTGCCTTCTGTCATTTAATGCCTGTGTAATTTAAGAGAATTTGTTAATTTGGGGTCTCTCACTTGTATAACAGAAATAAAAATAAAACAATTATTTATGTGAGGTTATATAAATATGATAATCTAAAATATTTATATAATTCCTAGAATATACAAATAGGCAATTAATGATTATTATGATTATATTTTATGAATTTTTAATTTACATAAAAATATGTAATTGAAACTAGCTGTCAGTTGAACAAGAGCTCAGATTCTCTTTTCCCCAGCACAAGGGAAAAACAATCTTTTACAAGGAGTATAAAGTCTCTATTATTTCTAAATAGCCTTGCTGCCAATAATGTAACACAAAATAAAAATATTAAAATATGTGCAAGGGGTTAATTAAATGGATTGAATGTATTGTGGATGTATAAATAGCTCTGCCTTTCAGTTGGTTATCTCAGATCACCCTTTCCCACTCCTGTGATGTCATCTTGGGCAGATCTTAAAGTTTTCTGGCCAGTCTGTGGTATTGCAAAACTTTCTCTAGCACAAAGTTAAACTCTAGTCTCACCATGATTTATATTTTTCCCTCCTCAAGTCAGATAATAAAGTTGATACTGGCAGTACCTGAATAGGTATATATTCACTATAATTCTCTCCATCTGCTGGCTTTTACAGAGTTCATTGAGTGGAAGGGAAACAGTAAAAGAGGTATGGTTTCTCTGGTGGCTCAGAGGGTAAAGAATCTGCCTGCAATGCAGGAGACCCAGTTCCATCCCAGGGTCAGAAAGATGCCCTGGAGAAGGGAATGGCGACCTATTCCAGTATTCTTGCCTGGAGAATCTCATGGATAGTGGAGCCTGGCAGGCTCTGTGGGGTCACAAAGAGTCTGACAGGACTGAGCAATTAACACTTGATACATAGAATAGCGGTCTCCTAAAGATGCCCACACCTAAATTCTCAGATCTTAAAACAGTAAGCCTTACATGACAAAAGGTATTTTGCAGATATGACTAAGGTGATAGACTTTGAAATGAGATTGTCCTGGAATGTCTGAATGGACCCAGTCTGATCTAGTGAGTCAAATAAGCAGAGAAACTTTCCCATCTGTGATCATAGATGCCCTGAAAGAACAAGGTCAGAGAAACAATATGAGGATTTTATACCCAGTTCCTGGTTCTGAGATGCAAGGCATTATGTGAGAAGGCTGCACAAAGTCTTCTCGGAGAAATGGGCTGCCTCCCACTGACTCCAGGTAAGGAATCAGAGACCAGATTGCTGAACAGAACTGAATTATGCTAATATGTAAATGGCCAAGAAGATAGATTCTCTTCTAGCCTCCAGGATAGTCTGTTGACACCTCAATTTCAATCTAGTGATATTTGTAAGGATTTCTGATCTGGATAAGTGTAGGATCATAAATATGTGTCAAGTCACTGAATATGAAATAATTGTTACAGGAGCAATAGAAAACAAAGGATAATGAACATAGCTCATGCTCTTTATAATTCTCTGTACAGCGAGCATCCAAATTCTGGATTGCCTGGGGATGCATTTGTGAGTTTTCAGAGCCCTTAGTGGTGGTCTGTGCTTCAGAGCTCCCTAACATGCTGCAGTATTAGGCAGAAACTTCTTGGCCGCAGTCCTTTGACTCATTCCAGAGTAGTATACTGGATTTACGGGGCCCCTAACCCTTGTTGGCCGCTTTCTTGAGAACTCTCATCAAAATTACTTGAACCTGGGTATTTCCTAATAAAACCATGTTATCTACAGGCAATTCTGAACTGCTCAGCCCTTCATAAACCAGGGGTAGAGAGACTGCCTGAGCTCCAGGGGTGTACTCTTGCTTTTCCACATGGAAATAGTTGGTGTCACATAAAGGTGAGGAACAAGGTGGATAACAGAAATGTCAAGATGGGTAGCTCTTATAGACTTACAAAATCCATGGTTCCCTTTCCTGAAAAANTAAGGAACTCAGTTACTATATAATTTAATGTGTTTGCTGGTTAGCATTAATTAGTCACTACATTATAGTGTACTTCTTGATCTACCAAGAAACTTGCTTGGTTTTGTCTCCTATTACATAACTTTATAAATTAGTACCTGTGAATATCTCTTCAACTAAACTTTGATGTATATTGATTCATAGTTCAGTATACAAACTTAGATATTCCTACTGAATTATAGTAGGCAGACAGTCTGTTTGTAAGGAAAAAATTCCAGGAAAATTCCCTTGAAATATCTTTCAAAATTTGCATAATGAAAACTATCATTTTGTACTGCTGGGATGCATATTAAATGACACCATAACTTACATCAATACTGTATTTTACATAATTAGTTTAGCATAAGGAAAAACAAAATTATTAGTTATATAGATCATAAACCAATAGTGGAATAAGCATGATAATTCATGCAAATCAAGATTCTGTTAATTTTAAGGGTGAAGGTCTATCACAATAGAGGTTTTGTGGATGACAGGATTTTTCTAATTAATGAATTGGGGAAATGACATGGGTGACAGCACCATACTTATTCACTGAACTGTTTTTCATGCATTTCTTTGCATCTTTGTATGGACTTCTCAAGTGTCTCAGTAGTAAGAATCTGCCTGCCAATGCTGGAGACGAAGGAGATGCGGGTTCAATCCCTGGGTCATGATGATCCCCTGGAGTAGGAAATGGCAACACACTCCAATATTCTTGCCTGGAAAATTCCATGGACAGAGGAAACAGGAACGCTGAAATCTATGGAGTCACAAAAAGTTGGACTTGACTGAGACAAGCATGCACGCATACACCTATGTTACAATGCATAATACATCTAAACAGAAAAATTACATATACGAAAGCACACAAATTACCCTGGGAATAACTAAAATCAAGAGTTATTATTTCTATTACTACTAAGGATAAGTTAGTAACGGCTGCAATTTTATATTTTTAATTTATTTGTATTTGGGTCATATAACTTTATTAATATCTCTGAGAATGTATCATCATATCAATATTTTCTTATTGAATTAAAAAATAAAATACAATACAAATAATTTATATTAAATTTGTAATCATCCTCACATGCATACTGATGCTATACATATGAAGCATGCTATTTTATATAGTATAATATATATTGTATATATAATACTGCACATTTTATACCATTGAGTTATTTTCTCTGCCTTAGCTCATTAAGAAATTATAACAACTAAATTTCAGGAAATTATTGTGCAGAATGAGCTTATTTTAGAATGGATATTTCCCTCCTTTAATATCTCCATTTATTTTAAATTTATTGATAAAGCTTTCTAAAGATATAGCTATCCCATCATCTAATACAATATACTGAATCATTTTCCCATAATACATTTGAAAGTATTTCTTTTCCATTTCAGCACTTCAAAAGACAGCTTAGAAAACTTGAAAACTCTACTTAAGAAAACCATGAGGATCATTATTTTAGAGCAGATTTATAGTATTTAAATTATTGCTTAGAGATAGTTCATTTTAAAATAGAAGTAGAAAATCTGACTCTTTTATAAATTATATGAAATCAAACCTATTAGAACTAGAACCTGTCTTAAAAGACTGTGTCAATCAGTGCCCTCAACTTAGTGATGAGACAAGAAAGATTCAAAGAGACAAACTGATTTTCATAGAGTGAAAAAACTTGACTCTAACTGAATAAAATTTTCTTAAAATGATATCTTGCTTAAGTGACCCTTGATGTTTCCTGATTTTGCAGTAACATTAAATCCCTTGAATTCAATGTTTTAAAATAAATTCTCTGAGAAGTCACAGAAATATGCTTTTGATGCTATGTTAATCTCTCAGACCTGGTCTTATCTAACTTCTAATTTTTAGGTTAAAAGCAAGAAAATCACATTTTGAGTTAGAAATAATTTCTATGCATTAGGTGTCATCTAGCAGATGAGTATTTGGAACACTTTTTGCTCTTTTTTGATTAAGCCTCAAGCATTTTGAAATAGTAGAGAACTGTGTTCCCTCAGACATCCCAACGCACACCTGACCTAAAAGTTACCGGTTTAATGAGCTGTCGGCCGTAAACCTAATCCACGCTTTCTCTGGAACATGGTTTTAAAGGAAGGAAAGTTGGTGGATCCATAGGGAGGTTGTCATGACGGTGACTTCATAGAAAATCAATAGAATGGAACACTCACATATAACCTAGGAAAATTGTTAGCCAACTTCTTTAGTCACTGAGAAACAAGATTAAGACTAAAGGATATAGAAGCATAGCAGGTTAAATACTTTCTTTCAATTTTTGCGTAGATATATATTCTTCATTACATTTCTTTTGACTATAAAAAATGCAGGGTTTTGTGGGGGTAATTCTTCAATTTATTTATTTTTTCCTCTCTCAACACTTTACGAGAGGTTAAGTACTCTACCTGGCTAACCTCTGAATAATGTAATTATGTAATAAAAGTTAAAGAAATGAAACACAAAATACTTATTTTTAGTTAGGAGCAGTAAAAATTATTTAAATGATTGAACTGCTAGATTATGCCAATTTATATTACTTTACATTATATATAGAAACATTTTTAAGTATGACATTAAATGGTTTTGACAGCCTTGGTACTAGCAGATACTAGAAGGACTCTTCAATTTTACTGTGTCAGAAGAAAAAATTAAGCACAAAGTGAACACTCTCTCCATTTCAAAAAATTCTACTTTGAATTCAAACATATCCACCTACTAATACTGCTAACTTTTGATTGATAGATATACAAAATATATTGATGAGACATATCTTTGCTTAATTTCTCATTTAATGAATACATTTATTTTACCTTAATTAATAAATAGCAATTGAAACCTATCAAATTATGTTATTAATTTTAAAAATTAAGTGAAATATTGGAAACGATCTAAAATTATACCAGAATTATACTGGATAATGAACTTTTGATTTAGCCTCTAAATATCCATTTTTATAATTAGAACATATATAACTCATGTTCTCTGTCATAAGACATAACATTTACTCCATAATAAAATTCTAAATTTTGAAGAATAACGACTCCACTGCAACTTTGTTCTCCAAGTATACTGACAAAATAAATATGTACTAAATATTTTACTTAGTGGATTAAAACAAATATGGATAATGTTATATATTTTTTCTGTGTTTCGGCTCATGAAATTTTCCAAAATATCCACTTAGTTTCTGTCACAATTTTCATATCTTGGAATAAGGAGGGTTGGTTGAAATTATTTGATTGTATTCTTGATGACTGTGTGATTTAGGGAGAGAGGTTTGCCCTATTCATTTTAAAATCCTTTAGAGTATAGTAGAATTCTGGTAACTGATTATGAAATAAATGTGATGATGAATTTCATTGTTTGAAATCACTTTAACCTAGGAAATATGAAATAAACAGACAAAAGCGTGCTTTACATTTTGACAAATATGTATTGAGGCAAATATATCTAGATTCTAAATTATATGTGGCATATAGATTATCAAGAAATAAAGACTGAATTTTTTATTAATAAGTTCTCATAACCTCTTTAAGATGTTGAACTCTTTTTTATGCAACTAAGGTACATGTTCATTTATTCGACTGGTTGATGCACTCATCTATAGATCTATCTAGCTAGCTAGCTCAGTTGGTAAAGAATCTGCCTGCAACGCAGGAGACCTGGGTTTGCTCCCTGGGTTGGGAGATCCGCTGAAGATGGGAAAGGCTACCCACTCCAATGTTCTGGCCTAGAGAATTCCATGGATTGTATAGTTCATGGTGTCGCCAAGAGTCAGACACAAATGAGGGACTTTCACTTTCTTCTATCATCCACACAATGAAGACAGATATTTGTGCGGCCAAAAAAAAAAAAAATCATTTTTCAATAAAGCATAATTTAATCTTTTACTCAGAGAAGGCAATGACACTCCACTCCAGTGTGGGGCCCTAAATGGGAAACCTTAAAAACAAAGGGGCTAGCTTTGTATTTCAGGTTTTATTTCTTGATTAGACCAATGTTTTTGAAAACATGGTATCGGTTCATTTTTTGAAAAATTTAAAATGTTTAGAGTAAAGAGTGCTATTCCAAGTTGCTTGTGAGGGCTTATTCCCCCTTTTTGTTTTTGTAATTGAGCCTTTAAATTTTGATGGTGGGGCTTAAGTTTTTCAAAAGGGGAATAATGGGTTACATCAGTTTGCCACAGCACATTGGATTTTAGCCCTTGGATTTTAGCCCTCGAGGGTTTACTACTGGGGGCTGTAAAGGCGGTACTTGTAAATAAGGAAGACAGGATTTACAAGTATGTATAGTTTTCTTTAATTCTCTAATAGGGATCTGTGGGAAACTTTTATGTAGCCCTTTCCAATTTATATGAGTAAGATCGTGAAGACCATAGGCATCTTGTAAGTTACAAGCTTGTATTGTAAGGGAGGCCGCTGTATCAGACAGGGAATTTCCCATTGAAAGCAATCCAGGTAAATTTTGATGATCCCTAAGATGGTGTACATAAATGGGATAGTGGGAGGTCTCTGACTGGTAGGTCTTCTCCCACCTTGACGGCACTCCTTCTTAAAGTGTCCCTCTTGTGGTTGATAAGCCAGGCCCTTGAGAATAGTTTTTGCCCACGGGGAGTTTGGGCTATTCTCTGCCACTGCCTTTTTGAGCTCTTTTAAATAATTGGCCTCCCAGGGGTACCAGGCTGCCGGCCTATTTCGCACCCCCCCCACCACCCCGCCTCAACATTTACAGGAAAGCCTTGAGTTGGGCCGGTAAAGGGCAGCGGGGATCCCCAAGGGTCCCCGGTATAGGTTCTCCCTTTCCAAGGTGACCTCATTGTCTCTCCCACCCAAGGTGCTCCTGAAACTTCCTCAAATGGGGGAGGCAGGGAGGGGCACAGATCTCTCCCCTGGGCTCCCGGTCCCGAGGCATCAGAGGAGTCTCTATTCTCTTCCACCCCTTTATCATCCCCAAAAGGCTCCCATGGCCCACTATTCCCTCTAGAGTCTTTATTCCCTGCAGTCTCTTTTGCTATATCTTGGTCTGACATGACTCGTTCCTCGTCAAACTTTTCCCATTGTTTTTCTGATTTTAAATTGGGGGCACCCGTATCAGTGACATGCTCTTCGCTCCGTGAAAAGCAGAGCTTGAGGGCTGAAATGGTCTGACAGAACCCTAAGAGGGGCTCCTCACCGTATCGAGCCTCTCGCTGCCTAGCAAGGGTTTGTACTCGATCCCAAGTGTCCCAAGAGAACAGATTAGCTGAAGCAACCCAGGGGGCCAACCGTACAATGGTCCCCCAGACCTTAATGGCCTGAGCGTCAGAAATCTCAAGTCCTCTGCTTATGAGCATATATCTCAGCGCCTTGAGTGCAGGCTCATCAGACTTGCTAATGTTATTTCCCATGCTGCCGAGAGAGGATAGAAAGAAAAGTCACTGAGGACAGCCACCAAAAATCCTACCAGGAGTGGTGGCAGCCAGAAAGTTGGGCTTATGGTATGGTTTTAGAACTGATTATGTGCCTGCGTCATCGCACAGAAGTTTTCTTGCTGGGGGCTGGCACCCTAGAGGTTTCTAGCCTGTTCCATGACCCGCTTATCCTGTCACGGGAGTCTTCAAGTGGCAGGCGCCCTAATGTCCTTTAAGTGCCTGACCCGTGCCCACAGGGAAGATTTTAGGCCACGTCCTCAGTTAAGAAAGATTAAAGGGGAGTTTCACCCGGTCGGGCTCTAGTTACTGAGGCTTACCTGTTGTGGGGCCTTCAAAGTCTGCCAGAGAATGGCCCTAGCCAGGACTTATCAATTGCCTCCACAACCGTTCGCCTGTTCACTGAAACTCTGGAAAAAGGAATTAAGGACAGATCAGAAAAGAAGAGGAGAAGGAATATAAGTCAGGAGAGATTTTTGCCACTTCCCTCATAAAGGAGGGGGGCCCACCTTGAAGTCCAGATTACCTCGGGCGATAACTCCTCTAAAGGGAGCTCTGTACTGTAACCAGCCTAGGGCCCTTCGTCGCTCCTTCTTTCAGAGCCGCACGGTGACACCACCTCCGTCTGTCTGCTTCACACCCCACGTTGGGCGCCAGTTGGAAGTGAGATGGAAAGACCCCATCACTGGTCAGTGGAAGGGGCCCGATCCACTCCTTACAATGGGGAGAGGATTCGGATGCATATTCCCCACTGGGGACCCCAGCCCTATATGGGTGCCAGCAAGGAATCTTAAATTTACACCACAAGAGAGAGGTCAAATCTCAAAACCTGACACAGATTAAAGAGACATTCACATATTGAGCCCAAGAACAAAAAGTTTTTGAAGCGATCTTTTCTTCCCTTTCAGATCATCAATGCAGCGACCCTGGTGGACACTACTTCTGATGATCATTGGATTACCTATCCTCTCCTTGCTGACCTTCATCATTGCCATGGCTATGCAACAGTTTTTAAAATCTTTGAAGCCTGGGTTTAACGACACACAAGGTCATCAACCATGACGGTACAACAGTGTCAGCATCCGTGCTGGGAGTTCAACAAGTTCAGACCATCGAGGTTATAAAAACATATCCACTGCCTCTGCTCAAGGATTTCAAACCAGCTCGAACACCTGAGATCCGCCATGACGGGACTCCAACAACAGCTTGATCTCCACACCAGAGCGATCGAGACGTGTTCTGGTGCTCATAGACTGCAATGTGAGATACCCCAGCTTTTGTCTGAAAGCTTTTCCAGTGTTAAATGAGACTCTAACAGGTGAAAAAGGGAGCAATGGATCTATGGGACTGGATACAAAGTCCATTTACCTGGTTTAAAAATGCCTTCTATTTGCTTGTTTTTGTTGTTCTGCTTGTTGTAGAGTTAAAAAAGGTTAATGCTTGCCCAGATCATGGAAGAGGAGCCCCACTTTGGGGACCCACAAAACCCCTGGATTAATTTAGCCCTCCAAGAGATTAACCGAGACAGATAAATAAGAGTTCTAGATGCCCATCATCTAGAGAGATTCTGCCTAGCCCCCAAGAGATGGCTGGATAGCCAATGACGGGTAAGACCCTCAGAGGAGGACAACCTAAGACAGGCACAGCCGCGAGAGGGGCTGGCGAGGCTGGAGGTTGGCCGCCTACAGCTTTATGCCTTGCTCTACAGAACATCAATACAAATGTCTCGAGGGCTTAAATAAAACAAAAAA
>SJYW01014595.1:29359-75679 GCA_006410735.1 Raphicerus campestris
GAGAAGGAAATGGCAACCCACTCCAGTGTTCTTGCCTGGAGAATCCCAGGGACGGAGGAGCCTGGTGTGCTGCTGTCTATAGGGTCACACAGAGTCAGACACGACTGAAGTGATATGACTATGACCAATCTTTTACTGTTCACATACACTAGCCAAAATCCTCTTCTAAAGTATTAAATATGCACTAAGTCAAAACTAATTCTATTTTCAAAATTAAACACACGATTTTGCCAATATTTTGTTCATGGGACTTATTGGGAAAGGATAGGTGGTGGTATAGGGACAAAGCATTCAATCCTAAAATTATCACTTCAAAATTGAACAATGACAATTTACTTAATGTCTTTAAGGTGAAGGTAAGGTAAGGTGAAGTCACTCAGTCGTGTCCGACTCTTTGCGACCCTGTGGACTGTAACCTACTAGATTACTCCGTCCATGGGATTCTCCAGGCAAGAATACTGGAATGGATTGCCATTTTCTTCTCCAGGTGATCTTCCCCACCCAGGTATCGAACCTGGGTCTCCTGCATTGGAGGCAGACACTTTAACCTCTGAGCCACCAGGGAAGCCCACTTAATGTCTTTGCGTAAAGTTTATTTAATATTTATGTCTATGTTACAAGGTTATTCTTTTTTTTTTAAGTGTATTGTTGTTGTTGTTTTTTAAAGCTTCTGCACAACAAATAAAACTATAAGCAAGGTGAAAAGACAGGCTTCGGAATGGGAGAAAATAATAGCAAATGAAGGCTATTCTAATAAAATAAAATCACACCCTCAAAACTGCAGTCTGATATTTACATGTGTTCAACACATTATTTCTCAATGTTCGCTTCACTCGTTTGTTAATATCTAATGCAATCAACAAAGTAAAACCTGTAGTCAGTAGTTGTTTACCTAATCACTTGGATATTTCAGAGACTTATTTAAAAAAAAAATAAATAACGATGAGTACCCATTGCACATGATAGCTGATACCTGACTTACTGGGTCCTCACATTTTGGATCCCTTTATTTTCATCAGCTAGAGAAGTTATTCTCCAAAATTCCATAAATAGGTCAATAGGGAAAACTCAGGATATTTGATATACCTCTCTAACATTTAAAGTTTGAGGTTTGTTCTACCCAAAATGGTGGTTAGAGGCATGTTATTTAAGGCAGTACAGTTCAGTGAGGTGATTCTTCCTACTTAAATGTAATGGTATTATTGTATATATTTAAGTAGTATTTAGTTTGACCATACTTCATGTGCAAACGTTGCCTCTCCAAGTAGTATTTTAAGAATGTTTTGACCCACTCCTATGCAAATGATGATTGCTAAGGGCCAGGGTGTATTTGGAACGCAATAAGCAAAGAGTCAGACATGACTTGGCCACTGAATAACAACAACAAGGCTAAGCGGAGGAAACAACTCAAGTAGGAGAAATTGAAAAATCACAAGCTCCTACCTATTAGAGAATGTAATTACAGTGTTTCAAATGCAGAGAAACTCTATAATTACTCTGACATTTACAGAGATTTTTGGAAGAGAAAAGGCAGGTTCTTAAGGGTTTGTGATTATAAACCTGAGGAAAATTCTTTTAGGTAAATCATGTCAGAAAGTATAGTCCAAAGGTGACTCTGGGTAGTTTCAAATAACTGGATACTCTTTTCATGCTAAATTCTCCTTATGCATATTGTTAATCTTTGTTTTAGGAGGAAATATCAGATGTACTAGTCTTAAGAGTTTGAAGGCACTCAATTAACTGTATATGAATGAGTGTATAAATCATTGAACTAAGATTAAATCATTTATAAATACTACATCTATATACCTCTTGATCAGGTTTTCCTTTCTCAACTACACTGTCATCTCTGTATTAGGATAATGTCAACTCATAAGTTTCTGGGTATTGAAAAAGGACAATGTCATACATCCACTTCTAAATTCAC
The DNA here is from genome assembly GCA_006410735.1 of Raphicerus campestris. NCBI lineage: Eukaryota > Metazoa > Chordata > Mammalia > Artiodactyla > Bovidae > Raphicerus > Raphicerus campestris. Next base: position 31,287 of record SJYW01014595.1, read on the forward strand.
CTGCTAAACAAAAATATATTAACTACTACACACAAATCATTGTTCTATCTGCTTCTAATATATTAGTAAACAAAGTGAGTTTACAAGCTTTTGTGATGATGATAGTGAAGATGATGATTATAAAAACAGATAACGATTTCATAATGCTTAATATGTACCAAGTAATTACTCTCATATATACACATATATGGGCTTCCCTGGTGACTCAGATAGAATTGGCCTGCAATACCTGAGACCCAAGTTCAGTCCCTGGATTGGTAAAATTTTTCCTGGAGAAGGCAATGGCTTCTCATTCCAGTATTCTTGCCTGGAGAATTCCATGGATGGAAGAGCCTGATGAGCTACATTACATGGAGTCACAAAGAGTTAGACATGACTGAGTGATTAACATATGCATATAAATATATAAAATAGTGTTTCCATAAAAAACTATGAAATAGGTACTTTGATTTCATCCTACTCTATAAATGAGAATTGAAATAGAGTGGGATTAAGGGAACTTGCTCATGATCATAGAGCTAGTAAGTCAGAGAACTGTGATCAAAGCCTGGGAATGTGGCTATAGGACCTGTTCTTAACCATAACACCATGCTTCCACCTAATTATAGTAAGTGACGAGCAGTTGATTCTCTCAGGCTGTTATCTGAGAACTTTTGTTTTTGTTCAGTTACTCAGTGTTGTCTGAGTCTTTGTGAACCATGGACTGCAGCATGCCAGGCTTCCCTGTCCTACAGTGAGTGGGTGGAATATAATGCTTTCCTTGTAGCTGGGGAAAGGATGGAAAAATTTATACAGAAAAGTAAGGTCTACTTTCAGCATGAACATTAAAATATTTTAGGACTAATAGAGAGAGAATGTGTATTATCTAAGGGATCTGTATACTGTAAACTTCTTGGAAGCAACTCTATAAATACCATTATAGACAAACTATGCACAGTGTCTATACTAAAAACTGATGGCAGATAGCAGGTAAGTTGGAAAAATAATTATTGAACTAACAACACCCATGTAAAGATTGCTTTAACCACACAGCCAAAACTAAAATTAACCTAACAATATACATTAAAGCATATATCTTTTTTAAAAAACTGAAAAGAGTATATACGATTGTGTGTATACTAAATTTACTGTGCTATAGGTCTGAAACTAACACGATGTTGTAAATCAACTGTACTTTAATAAAAAGCAAAAAGCATATGTCCCTTTTAGCCTATTATTAATTAGCACTTTCTATACTATAGACTATGTGCTTATTACATATATAAATAAACTGATCCATCACATGTATTATCTCTGGGCCACAAAATATACTGTGCTATACGCATAATCATATGACTAAATTGGATCCTGGATCAATTAAAACCTGATGCATGAGATGAACATATTTTCAAGTACATTTTAAATGAATGTAAAATACACATTTTTTATTGCTAATCATATGTACATATTCCCTCAGCATGAGACTTATATTTTAATACATTATGCTAACAAAAAATGAGCAAAACATGTTTCTTTTCAAGATAATTTATAATATCAAGTCATGCATGAGAGTAATGAGATTAATAATAGAAAGTATAGATTTATTCACTCTCTGGATGATAAATCATGACAAGTCATTAAAGTCATTTAGTTCTGATACAGTAAAACTATGCCATGGCAGAGAGAATGGATAATACTATTTAGAACAATTCATGCCTAGTTGATGAGATAAAATTAAGTCAGAGTTGTTAGTAGTGTTCTAAAATTGTTTTGCATTAATAGAAGTCTGGAAACTTTGAATGGAATGTAAATCATGTGAGAATGGAATGCTCCCTTTGATGATTTCAAAACCACATGTGAAAAGAACAATCCAAGCTAGTACTCTTACAGTTTATTCCTCATAATGATTGAGTTCTTTCTTACATAAAACAGGTTAATAGTCTCCCAAATTAAGTTAAAATATAAGCATAAAAGACATGAAATTTAATTGTGTTTAAATATATAAACAATTGTTTGTATGCTTATTATCCCTGGGTAAACTATTATTTTCCTTATGTTTTATAATTTGATTTTTATTATTATTGTTTTAAAGTTAATAAACACCTGGTTCACAGCTCAAAATTTACAAAGGGATTTCTCCTGCTTACCTCTTTCACACATCTACTTCTTTTCGAATATCCCAATGAGTTTACTGGGCAATCTTTAAGGGATACTTCACTTAAAGTACTTATATTTGCTTATATATATATTCATTTCCCCACTGCTCTTTTCACAAAGGTTTTAGCACAATATACAAACTGTTCTAAAACTTTTCATTTTTTTTCACTTAGTGTTTACTTAGCAAATATTGGAGAACTTTTTAAACACTATACAAAGGCCCTCTTGTTAAATCAAAAAGTTACATATGAAAAAAGTTAAATGAAAAAGTTTATACACCAAAATATTTATCAAAATTTTTTAAAGTGAGATATATTATCAATAATATATACACTTTTTAATTGATATATTCATTTTACATTTAGAAATCAATCTAATTATTACCATGATTTTGAAATGAATTAGTTAAAACTTATACTTTGTGCTACCTATGAAAGTGTTAAACAATAGGAAATATCAAAGCTATCTATTGGCAATTCTATTCCTGACTACTGTTAACATACGTACTGTGGTTTGTGGACTGGGAACACAATTTAAATAAATACTCAAATTTGCATCTTACTGTTAATAAAACTTTAGCTTGTCTGCTTTGATCTGTTTATAACTCAAGATCTTAGACAACTGAACAGTCTCCATGGGTCTGCAAACTGCTATTAATGCACCCATTTACAGGAATTTGCTGTTGCTCAGTTGCTCAGTCTTGGCTGACTCTTCGAAACTCATGGACTGCAGCACAACAGACTTCCCTGTCTTTCACTATTTCTCGGAGTTTGCTCAAACTCATGTCCACTGAGTCGATGACGTTATCCAACCATCTCATCCTCTGTCACCATTTCTCTTCCTGCCTTCAATCTTTCCAAGCATCAGGCTCTTTTCCAGTGGGTCAGTTCTTCACATCAGGTGGCCAACATATTGGAGATTCAGCTTCAGCATCAGTCCCTCCAGTGAATATCCAGGGTTGATTTTCTTTAGGACTGACTAGTTTAATCTCCTTGCTGTCCAAAGGGCTCTCAAGAGTCTTATGCAGCACCACAATTCAAAAACATCAATTTTTTGACACTCCGCCTTCATGTCTAACTCTCACATCTGTACATGACTACTCGAAAAACCATTAGATGGACCTTTGTCATCAAAGTTTTATCTCTACTTTTTAATATGCTGTTTAGGTTGGTCATAGCTTTTCTTCCAAGGGATGAGCATCTTTTAATTGCATAGCTGCAGTCACCATCTGCAGTGATTTTGGAGCCCCCCAAAATAGTCTCTCATTGTTTCCACTGTTTGCCCATCTATTTGCCATGAAGTGATGGGACCACATGCCATGATCATAGTTTCCTGAATGTTGAGTTTTAAGCAAACTTTTTCACTCTCCTCTTTCACTTTCATCAAGAGGCTCTTTAGTTCTTCCCTTTCTGCCACAGGGGTGGTGTCATCTGTGTGGCTGAAGTTATTGATATTTCTCCCCAGCAAACTTGACTTTAGCTTGTGTTGCATCCAGCCTGTCATATCACATGATATACTCTGCATATATATTAAATAAACAGGGTAAAAATATATAGCCTTGTTATACTCCTTTCCCAATTTTGAACCAGTCAGTTGTTCCATGTATTGTTCTAACTTTTGCATCTTCACCTGTATACAGGAAATCAGGAGACAGATAAAGTGCTCTGGTATTCCCATCTGTAAAAGAATTTTTCACATTTTGGCAAGAATACTGGAGTGCTTTGCCATTCCTTCCTCCGGTGGACCATGCTTAATCAGAACTTTCAACTTTGACCCATCCATCTTGTGTGGCCCTGCACATCATGGGTCATAACTTCACTGAGTTACACAAGCCCCTTTGTGAGAACGAGGCTGTGATCCATGAAGTGGCTATTAGAATTAACACATAGAAAAAAAAACATTAATCACTAATTTTTATAATTTCTCAAAATAAAAGTCTCAAAGTAAATTGAAAAAGACATATATAGACTTGCATGCCAAAAATTACAAAATAGTGATGAAACAAAATATAGATCTAAATAAATGTTGGGATATGTTATACTGTTGTCCAGACAACTTAATAGTAATGATGCTAATTGTTTTCCTAACTGATACATAGATGTATTCCAATTCCTATCAAAATCACATCAAAATTTTTATAGATATAAATAAGCTTATATAAAATTTATATGTAAAAGCAAAGGAATCAGAGTAGCTAAAATGAATGTTTGTTATATTTATGTTAATATGCTTATTTTATTATTTTAAAATGTTGGAATTTTATGGTGTCATATATCTATAACTTNATCACATCAAAATTTTTATAGATATAAATAAGCTTATATAAAATTTATATGTAAAAGCAAAGGAATCAGAGTAGCTAAAATGAATGTTTGTTATATTTATGTTAATATGCTTATTTTATTATTTTAAAATGTTGGAATTTTATGGTGTCATATATCTATAACTTTCCTTGTGTATCTTATTTTGATATCATGCTTTGTGGGTTTCTTTATTGAAACACAATTGATTTACAACATTGTGTTAGTTTCAGCCATATAGCAAAATAATTCAGTTATGCATTTTTTTTCAGATTACTTTGAAAGACCTATATGCTGAAAGCTATAAAACACTGATCAAAGTAATTGAAGATTACGTGAAGAAATAGATATCTCATGTCCTCGATTGGAAGAATTAATGTTAAAGTGGCCATAACACTCAAAGAAATCTACATGTTTAATGTGATCCCTATCAAAATGTCTATGATACTTTTAATAAACTAGCATAAATTTTCCTACAATTTTACAGGTCTTTTTTGGTACTGTAAATATATATGTGTTATATATAAATAATATATAAAATAATATATACTTTCATGTTTTGAAAATAAAAATGAAAGTCATTCAGTCATGTCTGAGNCAGGGAAGCTCAAAGTAAATTATAAATAATGCCAAATACTTCCTAGATCAGGTAATATTGGTAGAAAGTGAGCCCATCATTCCGAGTAATTAGGAAGCAACTAGTGCTCAAGTCAGTTTAATAGTAACTAGATTCAAGTGGATTAAAGAATGAGTTTGGAATAAGAAGGGGAAGCAAAGATTTGCAGAAATGCTTTAGTGGATTTGAACAGCCAGTTATTTTAAATAAAGGAATACACATTTAAGAAAGATTTCATTTTGTTTTAAGATGGAAAAAAAAAGTATAACATGTTATTATGCTACAGAAAAACAGCTCCTAGAACTTCTGAAAATGTAAAGAACAAGGAATCACTATGGGTCAATACTTTATAAAGACATAGAATCTTTTGAAATTGGAAGGAAGGAAACGTAGGAATAAATACAAAATAGCTTAGGGGCATTATCATAGAAAACAAAGCAATTCCAGGTGTAGAAACAAAGTTCATCTAATGAGACAGTTAAGATGATTCTGTGATAGGGAACTTGAGGAGGCAGTTGGGAGTTGTGTTTTTTGGTTTTTGTCTTGAAAATAAGTCACAGTAATCCATGCCAATAGTTCAAAGCATTTTGCCATTTGCATTCCAAGAATAACTTCACTGACAATAACATTTGAGCAAGGGAGCAAAAATATAAAATATGCAGAAAGGACTACTAAAGAATATCTTGGGCAGGGAAAAATAAACATCAACAATAAAACATTATTCCCTTTATCTCTCATCTAACCCTACTGTTTTATAAATTCATGAAAACCTCATAAAAATGGAAACGACTTTTGGGAAAGTGACCCCAGGAGTTACACATCTTTGATAGACCCAATATTCATTCTTTTCCTCAGTCAAAAATACTTCTCTAAGGCCTAAAAGCATAGACATACTGTCAAAAATATAAGTGTTTGGTAAAGAAACAAGACATATTTTCATAAACACAAAGTACCCAAATAACATTAAATAGCCTTTTTTTTTTTTTTTCCTGCTTGAGAACTGAAAAGAAAATTCAAGTGAAGTGTGAGATTTAAGGTGTGCCCTATGGTTGGTGAAGATCTTTCAGAAACATTTGAGATGAATCCAGAAGAGAGCTCAAATTGGCCTAGACGAATTTTGCACACTTGCCCTCTTTACATTAAAATAATTTTTTGCTCCATGTTTTACATTGTATATAGCAAGGAATCCCAAACCCTAGGGCACAGGCCAGTACTAGTCTGTGGCCTATTAGGAACTTGGCTACACAGCAGAAGGGCAGGCAGCAAGTTAAGCTTTATCTGTATTTACAGTCGCTCTCCATCACCCACTCACTGTTCCACCTCTTGTCAGATCAGTGGTCGCATTAGATTCTCATAGGAGCCCAAACTCTACTATCACCCATCACCTCGTGGAACTGTCTAGTTACAAGAAGACAGGCTCTGGGTTTCCAATGACCCTGCATTATGGTGAGTTGTACAGTTGTTTCATTATATTTCATAATGTAATAATAATAGAAATAAAATGCACAATTAAAGTAATGCATTTGAGTTATCCCGAAACCATGCCCACCCTACCCCTCCCCAGTCCCCCTGTCCTATGAAAGCAGTCTCTGGTGCCAAAAAGTTGGGGACTGCTGTTATACAGAATTTGTNCAATTAAAGTAATGCATTTGAGTCATCCCGAAACCATGCCCACCCTACCCCTCCCCGGTCCCCCTGTCCTATGAAAGCAGTCCCTGGTGCCAAAAAGTTGGGGACTGCTGTTATACAGAATTTGTATAGATTTAAATAATTCTTTGTCATACAATCACCTCTCATCTGAAATAAACAATAAAAGAGCTGAGACATAATCCTCATGAAATATCAATGACCATACAATAAGCAACAAGAAAATACTATATAGCACAGGAACTTATAGCCATTATCTTATAATATCTTATAATGAGTCTAATCTGCATAAATACTGATTCACTATGCTGTACACATAAAACTAACATAATATTGTAAATCCACTGTACTTCAAGAAAAAAAAAAGAAAAAAACAGAATCAATGAAATTAACTCTATTAAATGCTTTGTATACACTCTGGAAGAAGATGAGCATTTAACAACTACTAACTTTTTTATTAGTTTGCTAAGGCTGCTGCTGCTGCTAAGTCACTTCAGTCGTGTCCGACTCTGTGCGACCCCATAAAAGGCAGCCCACCAGGGTCATGACAAAATACCACAGAGTGAGTCGCTTAAACAATAGAAATCACAGTGGGGAAGCTAGAAGTCCAAACTGTCAGCAGATTCCCCTTTCCTAAGGTCTCTCTCCTGCCTTGCATAGGGCTGCCTTTGCTTATGTTTTCATATTGACTTATTTCATTCATACCCCTCTACTGTCTCTCTCTCTCTTTTTTTCCATCCCAGCATATGTGGAATCTTAACTCCCTGACCAAGGATTGATTCCCTGCACAGGAAGCCCAGTGCAGAGTCTTGACCACTGGACCACCAGGGAAGTCCCTCTCTCTCTTTTAATAGCCAAATAGAAAACTTAAAGTGTTTCTTTAAAATTCAAGTAGCTTATTTTCTTTATATAATCTTATGTAAGAAAACCCTTCAAAGCATAAAGACTTTAACATTGTAAATCACTTACATTCAATAATAATAATAATAAAATAACAACTTAAATTTTCTTTCCCCACCATTTCGTGGACCAGAAATGCAGGAAGAGTTTAGCCAGCATTAGTGCATTATAGACAGTGCATTAGCTGGGGTGGCCTGGTCCAGAGTCAACTTTCAGAACAGACATACACTCACAATTGGCCCTTTCAGTCTCTCTGAATCTCTCCACTTGAATCTTCCATATGAGTCTGGCTCCTCACAACACTGTGATCACAGTAGTTGATCTTCTTAGCAGTAGCCTGCTTACAAGTACAGGAAGTGAAAACTGACAGACTTGTTAAAGACTATGTCCCAAACCAACACAGTCTTACTTCTGCCACATATTATTAATAATAATTGAGGCAATCACAGAACCTGCATAAATTTAAGGGAGTTAAGAAAAAGATTGCATTTCTCTGTAAGAGAGAGAGAATGATACTGAAGAAGAGTTTGTGGGATAGAAGTAATTTTGAGGCCTTTTTTTGGAAATTGCATAGGCACCAAGGTACTTGAGATGATTCATTACAATGGATTCAGATTAATAAGGAAGAAATACTTTCCAGGGTAGCAGCTGACTCTTCAAAGGCAAAGTTACAAGAACCAAAGTAAAATAGGCTTATTTTAGAATAATTAAATCAGTCTTAACTGAAACTCTATCAATTGCTCATCTTTTGTTACTGGCGTTTCTGAGTTTTGAATTCATCTCCCCTCCTATACACACAACACAAACAAATAGACATACACGCATACACATTGACACAAACATTAAATACACACTCAGACTACTGTTTTCCTGGCAATTTCAATTTACCCTTTGTGTGTTAGCTTTGAAGACCTCTCTTGTTTTACTAAGAAAAGGTTAATTTCTTCTTTTCATATTTTCACACTACATTTTAATAAGAAAGTTATTTGTTTGAGTTTCCCACTGAACTGGAAGTTCTAGAAAAACGTCTCTATTAGTCAATCACTTTCTCATCATGCTTCCAAAAATGAGGTATATGCACGCTTAGTGGCTCAGTTGTGTCTGACTCTTTGCCACTCTGTGGACTATCGGCCACCAGACTTTTATGTTCATGGGATCTTTCAGGAGAGAATGCTGGAGTCAGTTGCCATTTCATCCTCCAGGGGATCATCCCAACCCAGGGATAGAACCCGTGTCTCCTGTATCTCCTGCGTTGCAGGTGGAGTCTTTACCCACTGAGTCACAGGGGAAGCCCACTGGTACATAGTAAATGCACACAGTATATTTGTTTACATAATTGAAAAGATAAATGCATAAAAGTACTATTGAATAAAGTGAGTTTCTCCAAAGGTTTGTAATAATGGCAGGTAATGGGATATGGCCATGAAATTAAAAGATGCTTACTCCTTGGAAGGAAAGTTATGATCAACATAGATAGCATATTAAGAAGCAGAGACATTACTTTACCAACAAAGGTCCATCTAGTCAAGGCTATGGCTTTTTCTATGGTCATGTATGGATGTGAGAGTTAGACTGTGAAGAAGGCTGAGCGCCGAAGAATTGATGCTTTTGAACTGTGGTGTTGGGAAAGACTCTTGAGAGTCCCTTGGACTGCAAGGAGATCCAACCAGTCCATTATGAAGATCAGTTCTGGGTGTTCACTGGAAGGACTGATGCTAAAGCTGAAACTCCAATACTTTGACCACCTCATGCGAAGAGTTGACTCATTGGAAAAGACTCTGATGCTGGGAGGGATTGGCGCCAGGAGGAAAAGGGGGCAACAGAGGATGAGATGGCTGGATGGCATTACCGACTTGATGGACATGAGTTTGGGTAAACCCCAGGAGTTGGTGATGGACAGGGAGGCCTGGCATGCTGTGATTCATGGGGTCACAAATAGTCGGACTTGACTGAGCGACTGAAATGAACTGAACTGAATGGGATATGGAAACTTTATAACATACCAATTTGTTTTTGTACGAAAAGTAATTCATTATTCTGACTTTTGAAAATAATATTTACAGTTATTCATGAAAGTGAGTGAATAAGTTAGTATAAGGAAAATTATTTGCCAAAATATAATAATTTATCTTGTTTCTGGAAGTGTTAGGTTTCCGAAAGTCTATGATATATCTTGAAATATTTTAGGAGCTTTATTATTTTTCACTGCAAAGGTTTCAGTCAATAATTTCGTTTATTTTATCTTTGATAGAATGTATATTATATAAGCATTTTGGGAGATATACTGCTGCTGCTGCTGCTAAGTTGCTTCAGTCATGTCCAACTCTGTGTGACCCCATAAATGGTAGCCCCACCAGGCTCTGCCGTCCCTGGGATTTTCCAGGCAAGAGTACTGGAGTGGGTTGCCATTGCCTTCTCCTGGGAGATATAAACAAGAAACAAATTTATGATGAAATAAAAAGTAGAATAATTTAAATTCTTACACTCATAACACATCTTTCTTTTAAAGTCATTGTTTCAGGAACAATACTTCCACTGAAGAAAAATGAAGGAATACAAGATGAGAAAGAAGAAAAGAAAAATTATTAACAAGTTTGTTCTTGTTCTTGTTCAGTTGCTATGTTGTGTCTGACTCTAGGATCCTATAGACTGTAGCATACTAGACTTACTTGGCCTTCACTATCTCCCAGGGTTTGTTCAAACTCATGTCCACTGTGTGGATGATGCCATTTAACCGTCTCATCCTCTGTCACTCCCTTCTTCATCTGCTCTCAATCTTTCCTAAGCATCAGGGTTTTTTTTCCAGTGAGTCAGATCTTCACATCAGGTGGTCAAAGTATTGAAGCTTCAGCTTGAGCATCAGTCCTTCCAATGAAGATTTAGGATTGATTTCCTTTAGGACTGACTGGTTTGATCTCCTTGCACCCCAAAGGACTCTCAAGAGTATTCCTCAGCACCACAATTTGAAAACATCACATTTTCAGCACTCAGTCTTCTTTATGGTCCACTTCTCACATCTATACATGACTACTGGAAAAACCACAGCATTGACTAGACAAACCTTTGTCAGCAAAATGATAATACACTGACCTTTTTAATAAACTGTCTAGGTTGGTCATAGCTTTTCTTCCAAGGTGCAAGTGTCTTAATTTCATGGCTGCTGTCACCATCCATCTGCAGTGATTTTGGAGCCCCATAAAATAAAGTCTGTCACTGTTTCCACTTTGCCCCCATCTATTTGCCATGAAGTGATGGGACCAGATACCATGATCTTAATTTTTTGAAAGTTGAGTTTTAAGCCAGCTTTTTCACTCTCCTCTTTCACCCTCTTCCAGAGGCTCTTTAGTTTCTTTTTAATTACTGCCATTAGAGTGGTATTATCTGCATATCTGAGATTGTAGATATTTCTCCCAGAAATCTTGCTTCCATTTTGTGAGTCATCTTATGAAACACTATTTACTTCATCAACATTTAATTATAACTTTATATTCACAGACTATGTCACATGATGTAACACAATGTAATTTATACAGACATGCCCACTGCCTCTGGATTCTTACAATATACAGCAGAGAACAGACTGCCACAAAGAAATTAACTTTTTTTAAAAAAGTAGTAAATGTGTGTATTCAGTGCAAGAAAATTGAATTATTCATAACTTTATTATAGTTGTTGAAACATTAACAGACAAACACTAATACTGATTAATCTCAGTTTTAACTCTTCAATATATCTTTTATTTATCTTTGTAATACGAAACTTCAGTCTATAAAACGCTCAAATATTTTACAAATGTGAGAGGTAGTCACAGACTCGATATTAATTAAAACTGCGTAATGGTTTTAAATTGTTAAAATATCAATATATAATTTCTTTAGAGTTTAAAATGTTATATAAATGTTAATACCAGCATTGAAAACTTGGAAAAGGTGCTTATATTCTACACTGTATGATTTATGAGTCTGTTTTCTGGAAGAAAATGTGCTCTGCATATTGTTATTTCTTTCTTAGATAATATTCAAAGAAAGCATTCTTTAAAATTTCATGAGAGATGTCACCTATAATTTTCCAATATCTGCTGATCAAGATAGTCTTTGAATTTCTGTACTTGACTTAATTGACAACACATTTCACATAATACAAATCTAAATTATTATTCAACAATGATAAAGCTGTATTGAAGGCCGTGATTAATGATGGCCATATCAAAGAAATATTTTGGGATTCAGTAACAGTACAAACATATTGAAACACAGTCCTTTGATTTTATAAACAACTTTGATGTTATAAAGTTTCCCTCTATACCACATTTTGATTGATGTTTTTCATGAAAAGAAAGCAAAATCTTTATCTCCTTGAACAATTTAAGATATTTTATTTCCTTAATTTTATTCACCTTCAAAATACTTCCATTAATGGAGTAAGTTGACTCAAGTCTTAGTTATTTTCAGTTCATAACATTGTACACTCCCTGTGAAATAAATAAAAACATATCTATTTTAAATGTTATAATCTAGGGATATCTGTTACGTCAGTTTGTGAAACAATACAAGGACTGTGTGGCTTTATTTATGTTATCGTATCATACAAAAACAAGTGAGGCTACTTAATATTCCCCCCATCCTTGACCCTTACACTTTGGGCAACAATAAATACTCTTCATTATTCTTTCTTAATTTATAGGTTTTTTAGAGTAGTTTTACACTTCATTTTAGAGCAAAAATGAGTGGAAAATACAGAGAAATTCCCATGTTCTCCACCTCCCACTTAGCTTCCCTTATTATTTAACTTCCCCCACTAGTGTAACACATTTGTTACAGTAGATGAGTCGATACTGATATACTGTTATTAAGTAAAGCCCTCAATTTACATTTTACTCCTTGTGTTGTACATCCTATGGCTTTTGATAAATGTTAATGACACTCCTCAACCATTACAGTATCATACAAGCTAGTAGTTTCACTACCTTACAGACCTCCTATCCTCCATGGAATCATCTTGGCCCCTAAAGCCCTTATTATCTTTACTCTCTCCATAGTTTTGCCTTTTCAGAATGTCATATAATTGAAATCACACAGTATCTAGCCTTTTTAAACCAATTACTTTCACTTAGAAATATACATTTAAGGTAATTCCTTGTTGGATTGATTTTTGATAACATTTCTTTTTTAATCTCTAAATTATTATATTCCATTTATACTACTACCACATTTGTTTACCTGTTGAAGAATATCTTGGTTCCTTCCAAGTTTAGCCAATTATGAATAAGACTGCTGTGAAACATTCATATGTGGCTTTTTCTGTGGACATGGACACTCAACACATTTGAGTAAATACCAGTGAGTGCAATTGCTGGATTCTACTGCTGTCTTCCCAAGTGGCTGTAGTATTCTACATTCCTACCAGCAATAAATGAGAGTTCCTGTTGTTCTACAAGCTCAACAATATTAATGTGGTCAGTGTTTTGCTTTCAGTCATTCTAATAAATGAATGGATAAAGAAGATGTGGTATAGATATATACAATTGAATATTAGCCAGGTATAAAAAAGAATGAAATAATGCCATTTGCAACAACAGGTATGGACCTAGTCATTATCATATTAAATATAGCCAGAGAAAGACAAATATCACATGATAGCACTTACATGGAATCTAAAGACAATGATACAGATGAACTTATTTACAAAACAGAAATAGATTCACAGACATAGAAATCAAAATTATGGTTACCAACAGGAAAGGGGTGGGGGAAGAATAAATTAAGAGTTTGGTGCTAATAGATACACAGTGTTATACATNATTATGAATAAGACTGCTGTGAAACATTCATATGTGGCTTTTTCTGTGGACATGGACACTCAACACATTTGAGTAAATACCAGTGAGTGCAATTGCTGGATTCTACTGCTGTCTTCCCAAGTGGCTGTAGTATTCTACATTCCTACCAGCAATAAATGAGAGTTCCTGTTGTTCTACAAGCTCAACAATATTAATGTGGTCAGTGTTTTTCTTTCAGTCATTCTAATAAATGAATGGATAAAGAAGATGTGGTATAGATATATACAATTGAATATTAGCCAGGTATAAAAAAGAATGAAATAATGCCATTTGCAACAACAGGTATGGACCTAGTCATTATCATATTAAATATAGCCAGAGAAAGACAAATATCACATGATAGCACTTACATGGAATCTAAAGACAATGATACAGATGAACTTATTTACAAAACAGAAATAGATTCACAGACATAGAAATCAAAATTATGGTTACCAACAGGAAAGGGGTGGGGGAAGAATAAATTAAGAGTTTGGTGCTAATAGATACACAGTGTTATACATAAAATAGGTACACAACAAGGCCCTACTGTATAGCACAGAGAATTATATTCAACATCTTATAATAACCTATAATGGAAAAGAATATGTATGCAAATATGTGTGTGTCGGTATGACTGAATCTTTTTCCTGTACCCTTGGAGTTAACACAACATTGTAAATTGACTATATTTCAAAGAAGGCAATAGCAACCCACTCCAGTACTCTTGCCTGAAAAATCCCATGGACAGAGGAGCCTAGTAGGCTGCAGTCGACGGGGTCACAAAGAGTCATACATGACTGAATAACTTCACTTTCAGTTTTACCTTTCATGCATTGGAGAAGGAAATGGCAACCCACTCCAGTGTTCTTGCCTGGAAAATCCCAGGGATGGTGGAGCCTGGTAGACTCCCATCCATGGGGTCGCACAGAGTTGAACACGACTAAAGCAACTTAGCAGCAGCAACAGCAATAAAAAATGCAAAAAAAAAAAAAAAAAAAGAAGAAGAAGAAGAAGTTGACTAATAGGTGTGTTCAGTTCAATTCAGTCGCTCAGTCGTGTCCGACTCTTTCCAACCCCATGAACCGCAGTACACCAGGCCTCCCTATCCATCACCAACTCCTGGAGTCCACCCAAACCCATGTCCATTGTGTCGATGATGCCATCCAGCCATCTCATCCTTTGTTGCACCCTTCTCNACTACAGCTAGTTCTCTGAACTAAATGTGTTCTGCTGACTTAAGCTTCATATTTATTCTATCACTGGCTGTAGGAGTTTGTATAATGTTCTAACAGTGGAAATCTTAATAAAGTCATGAAAATATTAGTCAAAAAACATTTTCAAGAACTTCTGCATGTATGTCTACTCCAAAATTATATGTCAAGAATAATTTTGACAATTATGATATTATAAATTCATAGAATTATATTTATATATTCTCATAAAATTCATTTAAAATACACTGAAGACTTGAAAAGTATATGCTGTTTCATGAAATTCACATTATTTGCCCATCTATCATTTCAGGAATATAAAACATACAATCACTGTTTTATTNTAAATTCATAGAATTATATTTATATATTCTCATAAAATTCATTTAAAATACACTGAAGACTTGAAAAGTATATGCTGTTTCATGAAATTCACATTATTTGCCCATCTATCATTTCAGGAATATAAAACATACAATCACTGTTTTATTTATACACCATATTATGCATGTTTGTATCCTAACTGCACATGCAAGTTTGATAAATTAATAGATCAATCATATAAAATAATATTCAATATGAAAATCTAAGATTAATATTTTATATTTTAGGTAAAGGAAATATCTATATTAGAGTATGATATTTTCAAGTAAAAAATAAAAAGATAATGAAATTCCCAATGGGACCAGAAATGCTAGGTGAGACTGAGGGGTAATAAAGAGCAGTAAATGAGAAGTAAAGCTTTTTCAGCATAACATAGTTTATAGACAAAGCTATTAAAACTAGGTTATAATTACTGAGGTTTAAACAGCATCTAAAATATTAGGTAAAAGCTTTTACTCACCCATATTAAAAGAAATAAACTGTGGCACGGAGAGACTAAAGTAAGTTTAGTCTCTTTAGCCAAATTCAGATACCAGATTAGAGAAAGAGCAGATATTGAATATTGGTAAACTGACTGCAATATCAATTCCTAGAAAGAGTTAGAGGACCCTTTGGGATGTAAACATGTTATAATTTGGTTACCTTATTAGTCTCTGTTTATGGAATGACATTCTAAGAGAGTTTCTGATATGACTGGAAAACTTTGGCTGTATAGCCTTGTTTAGAGATTCATGAGACACACATAGAAGAAAGACTCCATGATGCACTGAGATTAGGAACTTGTTTATGCCAGCAATTTCCAAACTTACTTTAATATGGGTGTATATTTTCATGGAATTAATGAAAATGCAAACTTGGAATAATAATAATTAATTTTAAATGATTTGTTTTACCTTACAAAATTATAGAACTAGAATATAGAGAAAGAAATATTGTTGTTCAGCCACTGAACTGTGTCCCACTCTTTGTGACCTTATAGACGAAAGCACATCAGGCTTTCCTGTTCTTCACTGTCTCCCAAAGGTTGCTCAGATTCATGTCCATTGAATCAGTGATGTTATTTAACCATCTCATCCTCTGCTGTCCCCTTCTCCTTTTGCATAAAAGGTTTGCTTTCAATCATGAATATGAGTAAACAAAGTAGAATGGTATAATTATTAACATTATACATGGGTAGAAATCTGTTCTAAAGGATTTTGCCATATCTAAAACTTTTATCTATCTTCTTCCATTATTTAGATAGGCAGGTTAATGATGATTATTAAATATAAAGGAGTTCTTTATACATCACTATAATCATCATATTTATAAAAACACTTCATTCTCTATAACTCTCACTTTGATAAAATAAGGTGATATTATAGGGGACATAACTATATAAAATACTGTTTTATTTGGGAACTTTAGAACAATCGCTACTATGGAACATCCAACATAATGGTAAGCAATGCTTAAAGAAATTGTAACTGTATTTATGAACAGCAATAGGTAGGTTGGAGAATGTCTCATTTCTGTGTAGCACAAAAAATTAATCTTCAAAATTGCTTAACTAAGAGAACATGAAGATAGAATAAAGTCTACCATGCATAATTTATGTTTGTTACAGTTTCACAGTATGATCAAATTATAATAGCACAAAATAACCCTGGAAACAATATAGAAATATGTTAAAGATGTAGAAGCAAAGCCCTGCAAGCCTCATACCTCATTTATTTGAAATTCTTTTCTGCCCTTTTGTGATTCTGTATTCTTAGTACTAAGCTCTTCAGGATGGGTTTTCTTTCAAAGCTAACAATGACATTCCAGTGCTTGGGCTTGAGAAAGCTGCTAGGGCAAAAGAAAAATCAGACAGAAAAAAAGCATTTCCTTCTCTCTTGTGGCTGTGGAAATGCAGAGAGTATTGTGCATCAAGGAGCTAGTTTTGATGCAGTGATGAAGAGAATATTAACAAACGTGTCAATCTTACTTGCCTTTTAAATATGAAGATTTGTATGAATATGTATAAGCCTGTTCAGTTTAGTGTTTAATAAACACATATTTTAAGAAAAATGTTCCACGGAGACTGTCAGAATGTTTTCCAAAATGCAATCTTAATCCCTACATGTCTGTACGTCTTCTGGTTCTTTTTCTTTGTTTATCGTTTCAATATTAATAATATTTTAAATGCCTTTTATGTTTTTTATAAACACTTAAATATTTGTAAACACCTCTGTAAAACCACACAAGAAAATGGATTTATCATCTTCTTTCTTTCTAAATAATAGCATAAACTCTGACTT
This sequence comes from Raphicerus campestris, assembly GCA_006410735.1. Lineage (NCBI taxonomy): Eukaryota > Metazoa > Chordata > Mammalia > Artiodactyla > Bovidae > Raphicerus > Raphicerus campestris. Next base: position 48,581 of record SJYW01014595.1, read on the forward strand.
TGATATATTATTTATTAAACAAGGAATTTAAGAGTCTCACATTTAAATTAAATAATGGACTCCATTTAAATGGTGGCCCCCCAAAAAGAACAAAATCAATGAGCTGTGCCTTCATTGTTGGTTATCTGGCATCTACAAATGCTTCCCTTTTCAATGGATTTAGGTTTTCTTTGAGACATTCATGTTACCACGACAGCTAACATACACGCTCTATTAAGGATAAAACCTTCCAACTTAATCTACCACTTTCTCTTCAAACACATAGTACAGTATGTGGGACATTAAAAAATCACTAACATTTATTTTTAAGAACTGAATCGTGTAATGAATAAAGAATGACTTCATTGAGGTTATGGAATTTGAAGTGATAGTTCATATATGGTATATACATGGAAAACATGAAGTGTTTAAAATACATGATTAGACTGCAATATTTATAAAGTTACATTGGCACCCTAGGTTTGAAAATAAAGTATAAAAAATATTTTGGATATCCTTGATTTCCAAACTAAAACTGTTTTGAACTTTGGTGTATATGAGCAAAACACTTCAGTTTCCATTTTTGAAAACAATAATTGTTGCTATAGAAGAAGAAGGAATTATGGGCAGACAGTTCCATTAAAATGATGACTAAAATTAAAATGTATTAAGTAAACTTATGTTTAAAGTCTAAAATTATTTCTCAAGTATACTGTGATATGTACAACAGTAGTAATTAGAATATGAAAAATATGAAAATGTACAGCACAAGTCTTACAGAATCAAAGTAAGAAAAATTTATAACAACTACTCACTATTGTGAAACTTTTTGAACATAGACAAAATTCCAATCAACTTTTTCTTAAATTCTGAAGTATAAAAACCAGATAATAGAATTTTCCTTGCTTAAAAAATGCTTTATCTCTGGTCTGAGTCATAGTATATGTGGGGCAGCCATTTATTAAATAAGTAATTTCTATAAAATTTAAATATGTTTTACTTGTCACAGGGATNTCTGAAGTATAAAAACCAGATAATAGAATTTTCCTTGCTTAAAAAATGCTTTATCTCTGGTCTGAGTCATAGTATATGTGGGGCAGCCATTTATTAAAAAAGTAATTTCTATAAAATTTAAATATGTTTTACTTGTCACAGGGATTTGCAGTAAACTTTTGCAGAAAAATCAAACATTTTGAATTACATGGACAAATATATGTAATCAACAAAATCCAGAATCATATCCTTCAAAATCTAATTCTAAATTCATTAAAAAGTGTACAAATTAAAAAGATAACATACAGAAATCTTTGCTTTCATTAATTTAATCTATTTTGTGTAGGACAAGTAGGCCCAGGCTAGGCAGTAATGTTTGTCTTTTTCCCTCAGGTGTGTATCTCTTCTAATTCTTTTTCAAATGTCTGAAGGCTTCTGGTGGAGGAGATAAGCCTATTAGCATGAATAATATTTAATTAGAGGGTGGTTTAGGCTTTGTAATGATTCTCCTATGTATCAGTGCCAGAGGTATGTATCAAGGTACTTCAGAGACTAAGTGTCAATGAAGAAAATGAATATAGATATTGATAAGATCAGAAGTGGGTTGCTTTTTTGGTGGATATACCTTCTCAACTTAACTGCCCAAAATGGTAAAATAAATATTGCCTATGCAGAAGAGCTGAGTTCACAAATGGACCAGTCCCTGCTGCAAGAATACAGCCAGTACAATCAAAAACCAATGAAATTCCTGGGCTGGTGACTGCAACTAGAATTATCCTATTGTTAGAGAACCCTACGAAGTCAGCAACAAGCTTGAACCCAAATAGGCAGCTGAAAACCTTATATCTTAGCAAATAAACCCTCCTGGTCCAAGAACACCCTCTGATCCAGCTTGAATACTACAAGGCACTCACTAAATTTAAAATCACGTAAGAGAAAATGGTTACCCATTCAAGTGATTAGGCTATTAAATCTTAAATGAATCAGATTTTTTTAATATAGAGCTCTACCTCAGAGTGAAGCAAATGAAAATTCAGTAAACATCATTACTAATCTCCAAGGAAATGACATTTAGTGTTTCAGAAATACACTAACATTCAGAAAGAGGCAATGGGTTAAAACTAGGAAGATATATACAAATCAAGAGAAGAGTATAAATATGAGTTGGGCTTCCCCAATGGCTCAGTGGGTAAAGAATCTGCCTGGAATTCAGGAAATACAGGTTCAGTCCCTGGGTCAGGAAGATCTCCTGGAGGAGCAAATGGCAAATGTTAGTGAGGTAGTGAAAAATCAGGATACTCAGTATACATAAAATCAAAGGGAAGAGCAGAGAGTTGAGTAACCAGACCAAAAAAGCTTACTGCAGGCTTTCTCAATCTTGGCACTATTAACATTTGGGGCAGATAATTCAATGTTTTGAAAAGCTCTCCCTTGCAAACATCAATATCGCCAGACACTGCTAAATGTTCCATGGGTGTCAAAACCACTCATGATTGAGAATCAGTGGCTCAGATAAAGGTGTTAAGAAGTAGATTTAAAAAAAAAAATTCATCCTTCTTTTACACATAAGAGCCAGGAATGAATCAAAATCAAGCTGGGTCATGGATATAAAATATCAGTAATCCTTATTTTCTGCCTCAGCAATATATATATACATATATATTATATAATTATTGTCAGGCTACTTATTAGTTTTATTTTAACTTTCAAGATGATATAAGTATGATTTTTTACCCATATTAGATTAATACTGGACAGATAGTAAATAATTTCCTAGTCATATAGGTAGTAAAGATCATTATTCAAAATCTATGAATAAGGATGACATTGTGCTGCCTTAAATTTCTTTTATGTTTCCGACTTGGAGGAAGCAGTGTTTGAATACCTTAGATCTAAAATTGGTAAGAACTGGTAAGTGTTTGTTGTTCAGTAGCTAAGTTGTGACTGAGTCTTTGTGACCCCGTAGACTGTAGCATGTCAGGCTCCTCTGTCCTTCACTATCTCCCAGAGTCTGCTCAAATTCATGTCTATTGAAGCATTAGTATGCACAGGAAGAATAATCAGCCTTCTCCTGATCAACTAGTTTCATTTATACTCTAGAGTAAATACTATTCATCACCTATATTAACAAAGTGTGAAACTCAGATAAAATTGAAAAAAGAATATTTAGTACTTCATATTTTGAGTTCACATTAACTCCTGCTTCACTGTGTTGGCATCATATTTCTGAATTGCATATAGGAATCTCTTCATAGGATATGCCTTATTTGCAGATATCTAAGAAGTTGAATGACGTGGCTTGTGATGCCACATAAACCCATGTAAAATTTCAACTCATCATGAATTTAAATAGTAATTACATCTTTGTTTAAATACATTTAACAGTCTCCTTATTTGCAAAACTATGTGGGGTTTTTTTGGTATATTTATAACATATTCAAAGCACAGAGTTTAATTCTAACCACACAGAAGATCTTCAAAAGTTAAATGATTCATTTTCATTGATTTTATGGCTGTCAGAATTTTTTAAAAAATCATGCAGTATCTCTTTAGTGCTTAGATGCAGATTAAAGAATCTTTATTGAGGCCATTTTTTAATATTAATTCATTTCTATTGATAGGATTGTGCTTTATATGCATCTATGTATAACAAACATGATGACAAAAACTTACAAAATATTGTCCTCTTCTTTTTATTTCCCCAAAGTGAAAAGGTTATCAACATGACTCATTCTTAATTTGCTTCAATATGATAACTACTTCATTCAGTCAAATAATTGGCTAACCAGATACAAAATAACCAGGTGTTCATTTAGCAGAAATAGTGCTAGGAACACAGCAGCTTGATGTGAAAAAAAAAAAAATGCACATTTGAAAAAGTTTTCTAGTCTCAAATTACTAATCAGTTCACTTCATCAGAAATAAGTCAACAGAGTTTTACTGAGCATGCCAAAAATGATGGAAAAAACTGTCCTAAAAAAGTGTGTTCTTAATAAATATTTATTACAAAAATCAACAGGATCTGTCTTCTTATTGAAGTGGATAAAGAAGTATTTGAGATGTGTACTTATCTCAAGATGTTTACATAAATTAAGATTACTATGAGATAACTACATGACTGGAGCTTAAACGATGTGCATAAAAACTGTTACAAACAATAAATATTCTGGGAGCTTTGCTATATAGGTTTTCCAGCTAAAACACTTCCAATAATGTGATATTTCACTCAGATTTTGAGAAGTAAATGCACACAGTTAGTGAGAAAATTGATAATATGTGTTCTAATAAAAGGGATAAGATGATAACTGAGGGAAAAACCAAGTGAAAATATGGGGGACATATGTTCTTGGAAGGTAGAGGGGAAAAAACATAATCTTGTGGCTTTTTGCCAGATGGATATGAGTTTATATTTGGAATAGAGGGAGCAAGTGCAGAAGCAAGAACAGTATAAAATTTATTGCAATTATCCAAACACGAAGTAATAAGAGGCTGAACTAACCAAATGGCAGTAGAATAGAAATGACAGATGTATGAGATGCTACACATGATGAATCAGCTCCCATCTTTTCAATCTCCAAAACACCCTGGATAATTAAATATGCTGATAATACAAATTTATGGGAGTGGTAAACACAAGGCAACCTAAATGAGAATTTGAAAGGGACTGAATGTTTTGATAAACAAGCTAGTTGGCAAACACATTTAAATGACAGCTCCTGTGAAGAAAAATATGTTCAATAATAATTAAGCACCATCAAGAATTAATGGTTTGATTCATGCAGGAATTATGCTTGTATTATAGGCAATGGAACCCATAGTTACATCTATCATCTGCAGAAAATAACACTTTTCACATTTGAAAATTTATAAAACATTTTTACATTCATTAATTCATCTGCTATTAAAAGGAAAGAAGCAAAGACATAGCTTAAATTGTGATGTGCATTTTGTAAGTTCAGTTACATGTTGATTTCATCATGTGGTCACACCACTGCGTGGGGATGCATTCAAGGCTGTGTGAAGGGATATAGTTAGGCAGAGATATCGTTATTGTTGTTTAGTCTCTAAGTTGTGTCTGACTCTTTGTGACCCCATGGCCTGTAGCCCAGCAGGCTTCTCTGTCCATGAGATTTCTCAGGCAAGAATACTGGAGTAGATTGCCATTTCGTTCTCCAGGGAATCTTCCCAATCCAGGGACTGAACCCATATCTCCTACATTAGCTGGTGAATTCTTTACTACTGAACCACCAGGGAAGCCCCTAGGCAGAGATAGAGTTGCATTTATATGCTTAAGAAGATGTATCAGTCATGGCCTGGCTAGAAAAATATGTCATTGTGGAGAGTCTAAAATTTAAAAATATGGGCATTTATTTCAGATTAATAAAAGCAAGAAGCTTTCGTTTCAAAGTGAAAGAGAAAGTCGCTCAGTTGTGTCCAACTCTTTGCAACCTCATGGACTGTAGTCCACGGAATTCTCCAGGCCAGAATACTGGAGTAGGTAGCCTTTCCCTTCTCCAGGGGATCTTCTCAACCCAGGGATCAAACACAGGTCTCACACGTTGCAGGTGGATTCTTTACCAGCTAAGCCACCACCGAAGCCCAAGAATACTGGAGTGAGTAGCCTTTCCCTTCTCCAGCAGATCTTCCTGATCCAGGAAACAAACTGGGGTGTCCTGCATTGCACGTGGATTCTTTACCAGACGAGCTACCAGGATTCTTTACCTGAGGAGCTACCAGGGAACCCCGTCATTTCAAAAGCAGAAGGAAAGGGAAGTTACATGATCTCCACAGGAATTGTGCCCTTTGATGTAGAAATGCAACCAATTTGTGGAAAATGGAAGAAAGTGAGCTAGAAAATTCACACTTCACTCCTACCCATCTCCTGTCCTCTGATCTCTTGCTATCTGTTAATGGCCAAACCCAACCATAAGCCAGAGACAAAGGAATCTGTTTGCTCACCCTGTATGAGTAAGTCTCTCAGGGCAAGAGAAGGGTAGAATGGCATGGTAAGTGGCTCTGGAGGAAAAAAAAAAAAGGAACACATCCAGCAAACAATTTGTAGCATGTCTTTCATACAAGGAAGGAAAAAAAAACTGAAATAAATTATGAGAGAATATACATCTTCCTTACCCATAGCTTCCCCAGGCAAAGGATCAAAAACTTTTTCCTGCAGAAGATTGCTCTGACTCATATCACGTTTGTCAAGTGAAAATATCCTGGTCTAAATTACAACTACAGCTTCAACATGTCCCACAGTAATGAAAACACTATGTGTTTAAATACAAAGCAGTTTTCTCAAGCTCTGGATAAATCCTGTATAAAAGTGACTGTGCAATTTTCCTGGCTCTCATAGTCTTTCTAAATAGCTTTGTACAGATTAGGATGCTGTTTCACCTTTTCTTATATATCTGAAGCAGAGTTCAATTACCAGAGATGATTTAGATGTGATTCATTCTTTCACTATTTATGAAGTCATTGAAAACACAGGACTTCAGTAGAATAGTTAAATTCAAGTTATTCCCATAGCTATTTCATAAATAAATAGTTTACATGTTCAAAATGTCAAGACCATGATAAAATTCACCAATATGATTGGCTTTGGCCATTTGTTGTTTTAACATCCTTAATTTGGGGGGACAGTTTTGTACTGCAGTATAAACCTAGCCAATTCTCTTAATTATTTTGGGCTTCTAGAGCAAAATGCCATAAACTCTGTAGCTTGTAAACAATGGAAATTTATTTCTGTACTTCTGGAAGATGGAAGTTTGAGATCAGGATGTTACTTTGTTAGTCCTTTTTATGGTGATGAATTTTCCACTTCTCTTTGTATCCTCAAATGGCAGAAAAAGAGCTAGAGACCTCTTTGACTGTTGTATTATAGGGACACCTGTCCCATCCATGAGGGATTTACTTAATGATCTCCCTCTAAATATCATCACATTGGGTTATGAGTTTCAACATTTGAATTTGGGTGGGGACACAAACTTTCAGTCTATAACACCAACCTCACATGTTACATTATACTTAAGGATTTATTGACTTCCTACTTGTAATTTTCCAAAAAAACACCATTCCAAGTACATAGAGCTAGATTAAGTCCAACAACTGTGCCATGCTTCTTTCTCTAGGTATGATTATATTTATGCATAGTCCTTCTCCTGAAGTGAACTGCTTATCATTCCTTGCCTCACTGACTCTTTGCAGGCCCACCAGATTGCCTTACTTACATAAAAGCAATGCTGAGCTAGAGCCAGTTCATATCTACCCATAAGGGTCAGGTGTTAAATTTTTAGCAACTCCGTAATCCAATCTTCAGAGAGCTTAAAATTGAATTATATAACTTATAATTAAAGTACATTAAAAATACATGGCGAAGGCAATGGCAACCCACTCTGGTATTCTTGCCTGGAAAACCCCACGGATGGAGGAGCCTGGTAAGCTGCAGTCCATGGGGTCACTAAGGGTCAGACACGACCTAGTGATTTCACTTTCACTTTTCACTTTCATGCATTGGAGAAGGAAATGGCAACCACTCCAATGTTTCTGCCTTAAGAATCCCAGGGACGGCGGAGCCTGGTTGGCTGTCGCCTATGGGGTCGCACAGAGTCGGACACGACTGAAGTGATTTAGCAGGTAGCAAAAATGCATACTCAAAACTCATCATTTCCCTTTTACTATTTTCTATTTCTTGAGGTAATTTGCATTTATTTTCTATGTATGAGGAAAATAATCATAAGTTGCACTACTATGCATCTCTTCTCAGCTCTGTGTTCAATGAGTTAGGTAGTGGTAATAGTTATAGCAAAGGTATCAAACAAATGCTACAAGACAGGGCTGGATTGATATTTTACATATTATCTAGGCTTAGGAAAGTGTTGGAAGAAATGTTAATAAAGTAGATTAAACTTTAAAATTTATACAAATACATACAAAAATGATGAAATGTTTTTTTTTCCAGTATTCAAAACCTATTACTTAACTTAGCAAAGAAATTAGTCATATTCTTGATGAGCAAGCACAGTTATGACATACATTTTCATTGTTTTATCATTATTTTACTCAATGACATGTGACAATATAAACCAGCATTCATGGCAGAACTACACCTTGACAGCCAGTTTTTAAACATTAACTATCATACCACTGCACAAAAGTCGCCTTGTTCACTAAGATTTTTTCCATAATCTTCTTTCAGCAAGTTCTTCATGATAATCTATTGTAGACTGAATGTCTGCGTCTCCTTAAAATTCTTATGTTAAAGTTTTAACCCCCAAGATGACTGTATTTGAACATTGGGTCAGAAAAGAAATGATTAAAATTAGACCGTAATGGTGGTTGCTGTTTTGTGACCCCATGAACTTCAGCACATCAGGTTCCCTGCCCTTCACTATATTCCTGAGTTTGCTCAAACACATGTCTGTTGAGTCAGTGATGCCATCCAGCCATCTCATTGTCTGTTGTCCCCTTCTCCTTCTGCCCCCTTCTCCTCTTGCCCTCAATCTTTCCCAGCTTCAGAATCTTTTCCAATGAGCTGGCTTTTCACATTAGGTGGCCAAAGTATTGGAGCTTCAGCTTCAGAACTAGTCCTTTCAGGGAAGATTCAGGGTTGATTTCCTTTAGGATTGACTGGTTTGATCTATTTGCTGTCCAAGGGACTGGCAAGAGTCTTCTCCAACACCACAGTTAGAAAGCATCAGTTCCTTGCCACTCAGCCTTCTTTATGGTCCAGCTGTCATATCCATACATGACTACTGGAAAAAACATAGCCTTGAATATATGGACCTTTGCTGGCAAAGTGATGTCTCTGCTTTTTCATAAACTATATAAGTTTGTCATAGCTTTCCTCCAAGGAGCAAAGGCCTTTTAATATCTTGGCTTCAGTCACCATCCACAGTGATTTTGGAGCCCAAGAAAATAAAATCTGTCACTGTTTCCACTTTTTGCCCTATCTATTTGCCATGAAATGATGGGACTGTTTGCCATGCTCTTAGTTTTTTGACTGTTAACTTTTAAGCCAGCTTTTTCACTCTTTTCTTTTACTGTCACCAAGAGGTCCTTTGTTCCTCTTCAGTTTCTGCCATTAGGGTGATAATACTGCATATCTGAGGTTGTTGATATTTCTACCAGCTATCTTGATTCCAGTTTGCGATTCCTTCAGCCTGGCATTTTTGCATGATGTACTTTGCATATAAATTAAATAAGCAAGATAACAGTTTGCTTTGATGTACTTCTTTTCCAATTTTGAACCAGTCCATTGTTCTATGTCCAGTTCAAACTGTTGCTTCTTATACTGCATACAGTTTTCTCAAGAGGCAGGTAAGGTGGTCTGGTATACCTATCTCTTTAAGAATTTTCCACTGTTTGTTGTGATCCACATAATCAACGACTTTAGTGTAGTCAATGAAGCAGAACTGTGAAAAGTAAATTGTAGTTGAAGTCTGTTTTGTACCACAGTCTGAGCAGACTAAGAACCCAGCTATCTGAGTAATTTCCCTAACTGCTCTAGTGCTCCCTTAGCATAATATTATTGGAGAACCGGTTATTCTCAAGTATAAATGTTTATATTAGTCATAACCAGTACAAACAAGTTATTATTATACCATGAATGAGGGCTTCCCAGTTGGTACAGTGGTAAAGAATCTGCTTGCCAATGCAGGAGACACAAGAGATGTGCATTCAGTTTCTGGGTTGGGAAGACCCTCTGGAGGAGGAAGTAGCAACCTGTTTCAGTATTCTTGTCTAGAAAATCCCATGGACAGAGGAGCCTGGCAGGCTGCAACCCACAGGGTCACGAAGAGGTGGACACAACTGAGCAGCTGAGTACCCATGCATACTGTGTAAGAAGTATTTTCTAAATGATGGGGATGTAGCTTTGAACAAATCAAAAAGGTCTTTCCTCTTAAGGAGATTATACTTTAGTGTAGAGAGACAAAATAAATGAATAAATAATACCAATAAAATAAGATCACTTATGGGAATCATAAAATGAAAGCAGGCAATGTTGAAAAAATGTGATTGTGAAGAGAGGGAATTGTGTGCATCAGGTCGTAATGATTCGCTCCTTGGAAATGAATATTATCATTTGCTCTCAGGATTCCCAGCTTCCTGCTTTCAGGAATGAAACATTCTTCTGCTAGCTGTTGAGAGTCTTGGGGATTGCCTTTTCACAGCTGAGTCTTTCTTGAAAAATTGCCCATAGTTGAAGTGAGTTGGCTCTGTAAACAACTCCCTTCCTTGTATGTAACACACGTCCAGTGACTGGACTATAAATGGTTAAAGGGTCCTGGCTTCCTTGTCTCAATCTAGGCAATTCTAAATAGTTAGCTGGCTCCACAGCTTCCCCTTGAGACTAGCTGAAGTTATTGTATCACTGATTCAGCAACCAACTGTTCTTCCTGTGCACAATCTTGCTTCCTTAATTCCCCACAGCAGTTAGTGTTGAAAACCTTTTCTATTTCTACATACAAATATCTCTCTGACAGAGGCTATTTCATGAGTAATCCAGCTAGTAATAGTTGGAAATAAGAGTGGTCAAAAAAAAAAAAAAAGCTAAAATGGAACATCTGACCTTAATTATCCATTGACCAGTTGGGAAAGAGCTTCCACTCACTGGTGGTGGATGGACTGTGGACAGCCCTTGATACAGGGGCACAGCCCAGGAGTAGTGTTACAAATGTGCAGTTATTAAAACTTTCACTAGTGGTGAAATAAGATGGTACACCATTGAATGAAAATGCACTAGTTCAATAAAAGTAGCAGATGTCTTGAAGTATAGGGAAAGTAGTAATCATAAGGACAAGAGAATCGGGCCACTGTTACTGGGACAATTGATACACTGAAGAAAGACAGTAAGAGACTGAGAGTGATTGTTGTTGTTCAGTCACTAAGTTGCCTCCAACTTTTTGCAACCCCATGGACTGCATGTCAGGTTCCTCTGTCTTCTACTATCTCCCAGAGCATGCTTAAATTCATACACATGGAATAGCTGATGCTACTTAATGATCTTATCCTCTGCCACCCCCTTCTCCATTTGCCTTCAATCCTTTCCAGCAGCAGGGTCTTTTCCAATAAGTCCACTCTTCACATTAGGTGGCCAAAGAATTGGAGCTTCAGCTTCAGCATCATTCCTTCTAATTTAAACACTAAAATGTGAATATAAGAAGCAGTTCTGGCAGCATGTAAGTACACTCTTGAAGTTTAAGGAAAAAAGATCAGCATCATGCCCACAGCTTAGTTGTTAGAAAATTCCTGAGAAGTTTGAATTTTCAGTCTAGAAATATCTGGCTACAAAAAAAAAAAAAAAAGACATTCATTGGGAAAGAATGAGAAGGTGTGGTTTTAGATGAAGACATGTTACAAACAATTCAAAATCAGGAATCTAAAAGATATACCTGACCTCCTGAGCCTGTGGAAGTGAGCCAAATCCTTTCATTTAAATACCAGAAGACAGAGTTTAACTTACAGGAAGAGAGTTGGTTATGTGAAAACACACTTCCTGCCCAGTGTCTGGCCTCACTTTCCCCCAACCCTGATCATCAGAATAAAACTAGGATGCAGGTACAACATAACACTGTTTGGGAGGTGCTGAGTATCCTAAGGGAGAAAAGGCATTACCTCCCCAAATAGAAGCCAATAAAAGTCAGCAAGTATCACCAAGAAGATATGGTTGAGATTAGATTTTGAGAGTGCTATGTCAGGGGAACAAAACATCAAGATATTGGTAAGGAAATATTTATCATTTTAGGAGCATTATCCTAGGACATAAAAGTTAATATTTGGTTAATGCTCTGAGTGACAGTGTTCCTCATTACTAGGATTGGTCTTAAAAATTCAGAGAAAGCAAGTGAAGCAGGAATTCCAGAACCATTATGGCAGACACTATGAGTACAATTTGAAATACTTGGTGATGTTGCTAAAAAATGAAAACTTGCAAATATTAATAGAAGATGAGTAAGTTCTGGAGATCTAACGCACATACTGTGATCAGAGTCAACAACAATGTATTTTCAAAATTGCCAAGAGATTAAATTTTAAATGTTCTAATCATTAAAAAGAAACAACTTTTATGACAGATATCTGAGTTAGTTAAAGCTATGCTGGTAATCTGGAGAAGGAAATGGCAAGCCACTCTAGTATTCTTACCTAGAGAATCCTGTGGACAGAGGAGCCTGGTGGGCTGCTATCTATGGGGTCGCACAGAGTCGGACACGACTGAAGCTACTTTGCAGCAGCAGCAGCAGCATGCTGGTAATCACAATAATCATATTGCAATATATAAATGTATTAAATCAATATATCATACACCTTAAACTTAGACATAAACTTATAAAATGTCATATGTAAATTGCATATCTAGAATAAATTGAAATGAATAAAAGTACTTGGAGAAAGGGGGCATATACTATAGTGATATACTGCAGAAAGCCAATAAATCTACAGGAAGATTAAGTTTCATGGGTAAACCTCAAAGGACATTCCATTTACCAAAATAATCAGAAATGTGATCATGAATGGAACAAGAATATCACTGAGAATCTCAGAGGTTTCTGACTTCTGCAGCTTAGCACTGAAAATAGGAAGTGTTGATACACAATTCTGTTCTGTAACGGCAATGAGAATGACAGATTCCTCATATCACAGAGACCAAATTGCAGCACTTGAACATCAAAAGCAAGGTACCTGAGCACCATTATCAATTCAATATTAGAAACAGAGGATGGAGGGGATAAAGTGACACATAGATAATTATGGAGATAGCTAACAGAATACAATGTCATGGGGCAAAAATGATAGTCCCAGTCAAAAAAGGATAGCTCAATCTATCAAATTAAAAAATAAAATAAAATATTAAAAAAAGAAAGGTTCAGGAGCTTTAAAATAGCCACTCAAACTAAAAGTCATATTAACTTGTCTAGTTCTTTAACCATATTGTATACTTAGAATCCATTAACTGAAAGACATCAAAACACTACAAAAAATAGGGGGAAAGACAGTAGGATAAAGAGATGAAGTTTTGAGAATAAAAAATAATATAGCTTTGTTGGTGACATGAGGTTAGTGAATGTACTACGGAGGTGACTACTATTGTTTGTTTAGAGGAAATATAAACAAACTGAATCTATGAAAGTAAAATTAAAACCAAATGTTTAAATCACTCTAATGTGGGTTTTAAGACAGAGAGTAATAAAACTAAGTTATAAATACATAATCTCACAGTAAAATGATCCACATTGCCTTTTAAAAAGCATAACTAGAAAAGTGAAGTTGCTCAGTTGAGTTGGACTCTTTGCAACTCCATGAGGCCTGCCAGGCTCCTCTGTCTATGGGATTTTCCAGGCAAGAATACTGAAGTGGGTTGCCATTTCCTTCTCCAGGGTTTCTTCCCAACCCAGGTCTCCCACACTGCAGGCAGACTCTTTACCATCTGAGCCACCAGAGAAGCCTATAACTAGAAAGACATTTACTTGTTGTTGATTTGCTCATTTTTAATATTAAAATAGGACTTTAATAATTCACTATTCTGGATCCCATGTGATTTACCTTTTAAAAGAATAAGAGTCATATAATCATTTCCTTGTTTGCCTTTATTTACAGAATTATTTCAAGTCGCATACACACTTGTCCTGGTTTTCTATGTTTGAAAAGAAAAAGAAATGGAAAGCCTCTCTTGCCATGACATTTATCATCCTCCCTATCAATAGTTACCTTTTCATTATTCTACTCCTACTCCTCTTGAAGGAAAATGTCTCCAAGCATAGTTATTGCTGTCTCCTCTCAATGACTGTTCTCTAACTTTCTCTAATCTGGCTTTCACCAACCATGGGCCCCCACCCCATGCCAACTATTTCAGTAAGCTTGAAAATGACATTCTCAGTGTCAAATTTAATGATCAAATTTTTGTTCATATTTTACTCCGTCTGCCAGCTATGCTGAATATAGTTGATTACTCCATTTTTTTTTAAACCTATATCTGTCTTGAAGTTCATAAAGCAGCACTCTTAAAACTGTTCTATTATACAATGGCTGTCCCTTCTTAGCATCCTTTCCCTCATTCTATTCCTTTTACCAAACTGTTGCAATAACTCGAGTCATTCTTGGTCTCTTTTCTTTCTCAAACTATAATGAGGTCTTTCAGGCTTCTGAATTTCAGTATTAACATGTGCTTAGAATTTCACATTCTATGTGCATATATCCCTACAAAATATATCTCTTTAGTTTTCTTTTTTTAAAGCATCATGGGTCATTTTACTGTGATATTGTATATTTATAACTCACTTTTATTACTCTCCATCTTAAAACCCACACTGAAAGGATTTAAACACCTGCTCTTCATTTTACTTTCATAAATTCTATTTGTTTATATTTCCTCTACACAAACAATTGTAGTCACCTCCATAATGCATCAACTTACCTCATGTCACCAACTAAACTATTCTCAGTAATGAATAAGGTCTTTCTTCTACTTCCTGTTTTCCTATTTGTTGCAGGGTTTATTGCTTCCAATTGTTTCTCCAGATATTTGGATATTTATTCTTGCTCGCTTGTATAATATCCCATTCCACAGTACCTCTCTGTTCCCATACATAATACAGCCACTATAGAAGACTGTCCCATTCAAGTGATTTGCAATGAGCAAGGCCTTCACATTCATGTACTATTTTCCAGAATCTCACTGTGGAAAGCCTTTCACTTGCCATTCAATTTTGTGTGAGACATATTGATGCCAAAGAATAATGTTTTCTAAGGAGTTAGATTGTCAAAGTTGTGAGACATTCAATCTCAAAGAAGAATGGATAGACAACAGTTTGAATATGTGGCTCAGTCTAAAGTGTAATCTTAGAGATTTATACTGCAAATGTAATACGATATATGAAGACTCTGAGCTTCTTTATTTGTTCTTCTAGTAATATAACTGCACTAGCTCTCAAACATGGTAAACTCTCCAAAAGATAACTGACTTCGTCTTTGTGCACAGAGAAAACTACTTCTTACTCTAAGCACTTTTCTAGCCTTTCCTAAATAAGTCAGTAAAAAGGTAATTTTGCCAACAAATAAAAACCACAATACTTCTTTACTAAATAAGCATTTTATAGAAATTATTTAACATATAACAGGAGAGTATATGTGTTATATATATATATGTATATATATACATATAATAGTATATTTATACAGTATTTGTACTATAATGTATACTATTTATAATTTATAAATGTATAATTTATACTATAAATATATATTCATAAAATATATTTATAATATATAATACATTATATATAAAGTATAATGTATATTATACATTATAAATTTTTTGCATATATGACTATTCAAAAACTTTTACTGAAATATGGTTTATTATTCTTTGAATAGTTTGATGATGTTGTTGAACATGATATATTAGCAGACCTTTAATTGAAACTATCACAAATATGTGTGGCTTAAATAAATCATTATGTGGAGCCTTTCTAATTTTATTTGTACAGTTATACTTGTCCAATGCAGATATTAACATTAATTTCACAGTGAAATTTTGAAATTTCAAAAAAGGTCTATAAGTCTGAAGATGTTTGAGGTTGCCGTGCTACATTGATGATGGATTTTAGCTACCTGTTCTGAAAAAAATTATACCAACTATCCAAAATAGTAAATAAAATCAACGTGAGATAAATTCATTTTATTCTGAAACTTTGTGATATATTCTGTTTAAATAGAGATATTTAAAATAGATCAATATAAAAAATAACCACCAAAAATATGAATTTTACACTCATAGAAAATGGTCTAGGTCACTGACCTGTCATAAGTTTTACAACAGAGAAAAAGGACATGTATGTCATAGTTCATTTCCATCATGCAAGTTCAGATTACATTTCAGATGTTCACTGAGTTTCTATTTTCATGGTTTTACCCTGTCCCTCTTTATTTGTCACACTATACTTATCTCCAGTTAAAAATCCCAGTGAACACAGTATTCCATAAAGGCAGTTAGGTCCCAGTCACTACTCTGAGCCAAAAAAACCTGAGGCATGACAACACTTAACGCTATTGAGCTTCTGACAAACACTGCATTCAACTTCAATTCTAGAGTATCAAAATGATTCCTGTTGCAACAGTACATTATAAACAACTATAGAAGCAAATATTGATATATTTGAAAGTGAATAATTACATATTCCTAAGTTTAATTGGTATAAGTGTGTGTGCACACAAGCGTTTAAATGTGCATTTAGAATGCTAAGACTAACACATTATCTGCCATCTATATATGATAAATAATATAATTTTAGTGGTTTGTTTGAGAACATTTCTCATATAATCCTAATTTAGGAGCACTGCTACAACACTAGAAAAGAAAATGATTTGCTATCATCATGATGCAAATCCTGGAAATTTTTTTAAGATGGTGTTTCCTGGATTAAAGTCACACTTGAATGTATCAGACAGTTTAAAATATGACAGAAAATAAATATTTAATATATTCAAAATCTTGGTATACTAAATGATGATAGGTTTATCTCTTCTCTACCAACCATAATATTGAATATGCCCTGCTGTGTGTTCAGTCCCTCAGTTGTGTCCAACTCTGAGACCCATGGACTGTAGCCCACCAGGCTCCTCTGTCCATGGGATTTTCCAGGCAGGAATACTGGAGCAGGTTGCCATTTCCTCCTCCAGGAGATCATCTTCACCCAGGGATGGAACCTGTGTCTCCTGCTTCCTGTAATGCAAGTAGATTCATTACCTTTGAGCCATCATGGAAGGTCCAACATTCAAAATGCATTAGTCTTTAAAATTACACATTTAAAAAAACACTTTTTCTTAAATTTCTATGCTTTGTGCGTTTGATTTCAGTTTAATAATTCCCTGACCATTTTGTCTGCGGCTGTTGTTGCTCAGTCACTAAGTCCTGTCTGACAATTTAGACCCCATGGACTGCAGCATGCCAGGCTTTCTTGTCCTTCACTATCTCCTGGAGTTTGCTAAAACTCATGTCCACTGAGACAGGCGTGACATCCAATCATCTCATTCTGTGTTGCTCCCTTCTCCTCAGTCTTTCTCAGTTTTCTGAGTATTGGTGTCTTTTCCAATGAGTGGGCTCTTTGCATCAGGTGGCCAAAGCATTGGAGTTTCAGCATCAGTCCTTCTAACAAACATTTAGAGTTGATTTTCTTTAGGATTGACTGGTTTGATCTCCTTACAGTCCAAGGAACTTGAAAGAATATTCTCCAGTATCACAGTTCAAAGGATCAATTCTTTGGCACTCAACTTTCTTTATGCTCCAACTCTCACACATCTATACATGACTACTGGAAAAACCATAGCTTTGAATAGACAGACATTTGTCAGCAAGGTGATGTCTCTGCTTTTTAATATGCTGTCTAGGTTGGTCATAGCTTTTCTTCCAAGGAGCAAGTGTCTTAATTTCATAGATGCANTTCTTTAGGATTGACTGGCTTGATCTCCTTACAGTCCAAGGAACTTGCAAGAGTATTCTCCAGTATCACAGTTCAAAGGATCAATTCTTCAGCACTCAACTTTCTTTATGGTCCAACTCTCACACATCTATACATGACTACTGGAAAAACCATAGCTTTGAATAGACAGACATTTGTCAGCAAGGTAATGTCTCTGCTTTTTAATATGCTGTCTAGGTTGGTCATAGCTTTTCTTCCAAGGAGCAAGTGTCTTAATTTCATAGATGCAGTCACCATCTGCAGTGATTTTGGAGCCCAAGAAAATAAAATCTGTCATTGTTTCCACTTTTTCCCCATCTATTTGTCATGAAGCAGTGGGACTGGATGTCATGATCTTCATTTTTTGAATATTAAGCTTAGCCAACTTTTTCACTCTCCTTTTCACTTTCACCAAGAGGCTCTCTGGTTTCTCATAACTGCAACAATAAAGATGTTTCTAACATTCAACTTTCAATAACGTAGAATTCCAGTTGGTGAGAGAGATGAATAAAGCAAATACTATAATAAAAAAAATTCTGTGGACTAGTATTTGCTAGGTTAAAACGAGAAGGAACTAGATATCTTTAATGCTTCAGACTTCAATAAATTATAATAATCTGGCCCATATCTATGTGCAAAGGCTATTTTTGAAATTGATAGATTCTTCAATGTAATGCTATTTAAATGCTCAAGAATAAACCTATAAATCAAATCACTTTTAAAAATAATTCATTAATTTAACTAATATATATTAGTGTATCCCAGTATTAAACCATATGTGAATATGAACAATATAATTCAGTCAGATCTTTCTTCTTTTACTTTCATCTCCCTCTCTCCCTCATCTTTCTCCTTCTTTTCATTCTCTCTTCAATCTTAAAAAAGACATATTTTTAAATTTCTGGCATCAAAGATGATTGGCAGTCATGCCAAAAATGCATGGAATACGCAGAGAAAATAATGACATTAAAGTAAATCTTAAACAACATTGTAAGTTAAGTTGTCACTAACTAGATAGAATGTGACTAGGCATGGGCCTGTGGAAATACATAGATATGAATGAACAGGGCAAAGTAAAGTCATGTAATGAATTACCATTGCTAGAGTGAAGTTAGCATTTGGAAAAGTGTCATAACAAAAGGTCACATATGAAGTGAGGGCACAGATTATGACAAACCCTGAGTGCATTGCAAGGATTCTTACTTTGGATATGAGAAGAACATGAGAATAGCAAAGGATTATATGAAGGAAAAATGGCAGAATTATAATTGCTTTTTTGAGACAATCTTCTCTGGCTCTGAAGTTTAGTAAATTATAAGGTAAAGTGCCTGTGAAAGAGCCCCTATATATTGTTATAGAAATAGGTTTTGGTGAGTAAAGTAACACAGAATAACAATAGAGACATAAGTAAAAAAAAAAAAAAAAAGGCAAGTATTTTAAAATAGCATCACACACACACATATATCTATGCTAAGTCACTTCAGTCAAGTCTGACTCTGTGACCGCATGGATGGTAGCCTGCCAGGCTCCTCTGTCAATGGGGCTCTCCAGGCAAGAATACTGGAGTGGGTCGCTGTGCCCTCCTCGAGGGGATCTTCCCGACCCAGGGATTGAACCCATGTCTTCTGCGGCTATTGCACTGCAAGTGGATTCCTTACCGCTGAGACACCAGGGAAGCTTCAAACACATATGCTGCTGCTGCTGATGCTAAGTCGCATCAGTCGTGTCCGACTCTGCGACCCCATAGACGGAAGCCCACCAGGCTCCTCTGTCCCTGGGATTCTCCAGGCAAGAATACTGGAGTGTGTTGCCATTACCTTCTCCAACGCATGAAAGTGAAAAGTGAAAGTGAAGTTGCTCAGTCGTGTCCGACTCTTAGCGACCCCATGGACTGTAGCCTACGAGGCTCCTCCGTCCATGGGATTTCCCAGGCAAGAATACTGGAGTGGGGGTGCCATTGTCTTCTCCGTCAAACACATATATGTGTATATAAATATACATCACTACATTTTTTGTGTAAGAAAATAAAATTACTTATCTTCTAATGAGTAAATTATCTTAGTTAATAATTTTTAAATTGAACAAGAATATTTGTCTGTATTAACCTAATTTAAGATAACATATTATTCCAAAGCCTTTTTCTTCAGTCCAGACTGTTCCACTAAGCAACAATATTCCAGTTGAGTAAAGATACTTTCCCCTACATTGATCACAAGTATTTAAATACAATTTGTTCTGAATGGTATTCTCCTTCATGACATACACAAAAACTGTTTCCAGTGCTTTCTTATATTACTTATTTCTATCCTCCTAGTCTACAAGCAAGAAGTCTTACAGCACTAATCAAATTTTTCCTTTTCCTTAAGTTGCTATATGTTCAATCAAGGAATACTACTGAATACATATTGTTAATCATTTTTAACTCCATTTCTGTTTCTTTCACTTGGTGAATTAGAAACATTTATTTTTCTAAATAATAGGTTAGATTGATAATATTAATTTCCATCTTTTCATAGTTTTTATAATCTTTGATGAAATTCAGCTAATATTCCTAATCTTTATATTTTAAGTCTTACTACTACTTCACTCTGTTCTCCATTTCACTGACCGTCTTTTCTGCAAAACACAAATCATTACCTTCTTTCGCAATTTACATTCTTTCAGCTCTTCCCGATTGCCCTCAGGAAAAAACAAAACAAAGAAAATTTCTCAGGGCATCCACTAAAGCCTTTTTTTATCTTGCACTCTCTTATCTCCTGGCTTTATAGCGGCACATCTTGCTCTCCCCTTTCCATAATTATGAACTTGAAGTGTAATTGCATTTTATCTAGCTCAATAATTGCTTTGGGTTTCATTCCTTACCTAATGCTTTTCCTTTGAACAAAATCTCCCTTTACTTCCTTCTACTAGCATCTGAGTAAAAGATGCTGGTTTTTCTAGACTGAATTATACATATACTCCATTCCCACAATACTTTACAAACGAACTTCAAGTTAGTATATTTTCTATTTTCTCCAATAGACTCTTAGAGTGATGGGCAGAACTGTTTAATATCTTACTAAATAAATCACAACACAATTTTGAGGATCTTTAGGCTGTTTTTTATAGTTTATTAATATGTTGTAGATTTATATCACTGACATCATTGGAAGTCTATTCTGAATCAGGAGGACAAATATCAATCTTTGAAGTACCTGCAAAATATCTACTTTAAAATTAATAAAATAAGCATAAGACAGTGTTTATCACTGTCCACACTCCTGTTTTCACATATTCGTATTCTGCTTAATAAGAAGGGAAAGAAAATGTGATTTTATAAAAGATGAAACCTGCCTGCAGTTAGATAATAACCACTGTGTTGTTTGTAGTCTTCTGGGCACACAAGAAACCTCTAATTTATGTCGTATTTTTGAAAGTTAATCCTTTTTCATTGAAGATAAGCATTCTGTGCCAGACTCCATATTACTGCTTCAGATTAATCTACATAAAATACCCTATGTCTTCTCCTCAAGCTTCCTGAAAAGTTGTGTACTGTATATACAATTTTATATCTGCATGACCTTAGTGAACTTTTATTGTTGTTTAGTTGATAAGTTGTGCACGACTCTTTTGCAACCCATAGACTATAGACCATAGCTCGTCAGGCTCCTCTGTCCTTGGGATTATCCGGTCAAGAATACTGGAGTGGGTTGCCATTTCCTTCTCAAAGGGATCTTCCAGACCCAGGGATAGAATATGTGACTCCTGCATTGCAGGTGGAGTCTTTGCCAATGAGCCACAAGGGAAGCCCTAGTGAACTTTAGGCCCTTCACAATTAAGCATTAGATGATGAATCATATCATAAATTGAGATATAAGAGGTTAACTTCTTTTCTTCTTTGTGGTTGGATATCAGACCTTGTTTGTCACTGTTGTTCAGTCGCTCAGTCGTGTCTGACTCTTTGTGACCTCATGGACTGCAACACACCAAGCTTCCCTGTCCTACACAATCTCCCAGAGTTTGCTCAAACTCATGTCCATTGAGTCGATGACACCATCAAACCATCTCCTCCTCTGTTGCCCCATTCTCCATAACCTTATATTAAAAATGCTGCAAGCCTAAGAAACTAGCTCATTGAATTTTAGCCAATAACCCACCCCACCCCCCGTCCAGATGGGAATTCAGCCTGAAATTAGAGTGAAGAGGAGAGGAGACACACACACACACACACACACACACACGGGGGAAAGCAGTTCAGCAACTAGCTTTGGCCTCTATTGTTCAGAAGGCCTTTTATTCTTATTCTTTTGATAAAACATGAAGGTCAGTGGTTACACAGTTATGCAGCGTTAACAGCCCCCCCCCCTTTTTTTGATAAGGGTTTGTCAACCAGAAGACTTGTTTGTGTTGATCTTCCCAAGGTCTGGCGCCACTCTCAGAAAAGCACTAAACAAATTTACATTCTTACATAGCGAAGATACAGCAGCTTATAACAAGTAAAGGGAGTACAGTGATTTACAGCAAAAGATAAACAGTTAACTCAAAAGTCTAGTGTTGCTAACATCAAAGCTACTACATCTTTTTCTACGTCCTGCTTACATTGAGTAATGTCCTTCCAGGTGCCTAAAAGATAAAGAATATGGAGGTCTGGCAGCAATCTTTGAGTCAACAGTGAAAACCCGTCACCAATGTGATTTTTAACTCTTTAGAAAAGGCTCTGTGTCTTTAAGATGCTTTCAGGCTTTGTGTCTCTTGTGGCTGCGGGGGCTGTAAGCAATTCACAAGCTATAAGGAGTCCGGGAAAAACTAGTTAGGCAAGCTAAAGAGCTATCAGAAGGGGTTTAACTGAAACATCCTTTTCAAATGCAGAAGACTAAAGCACTGAGTTGACTTTTTCCCAGAGAATATCAGAAGAGTGGAAAAGCAGAGTGCAGAGGCCAGCAGATTCTTATTTTGGGGGAGAGGGGGGTGGATGCTCAGGAAATGCCATGGGGAACCCCTGAAGTTTGATCATGCCCTGCGTATGCCAACTTCCTTCCACGTGACCCTGTCACGGGTGGGATTCCTCACACTGGCTCCCGGCACATATTGCCATGTAACATTGTATAAGTTAAAACTTGCTGATTTTATACATTTATATATTATCAATAACCTCAGATATGCAGATGGTATTACCCTTATGTCAGAAAGTGAAGAGGAACTAAAAAGCCTCTTGATGAAAGTGAAAGAGGAGACTGAAAACGTTGGCTTAAAGCTTAACATTCAGAAAACGAAGATCATGGCATCTGGTCCCATCACTTCATGGCAAATAGATGGGGAAACAGTGGAAACAGTGTCAGACTTTATTTCTGAGCACTTCAAAATCACTGCAGATGGTGATTGCAGCCATGAAATTAAAAGATGCTTACTCCTTGAAAGGAAAGTTATGACTAACCTAGATAGCATATTTAAAAGCAAAGACATTACTTTGCCAACAAAAGTTTAACTTGTCAAAGCTACGCTTTTTCCAGTGGTCATGTATGGATGTGAGTTGGATGGTGAAGAAACCTGAGTGCCAAAGAACTGATGCTTTTGAACTGTGGTGTTGGAGAAGACTCTTGAGAGTCCCTTGGACTGCAAGGAGATCCAACTAGTCCATCCTAAAGGAGGCCAGTCCTGGGTGTTCATTGAAAGGACTGATACTGAGGCTGAAACTCCAATATTTTGGCTACCTCATGTGAAGAGTTGACTCATTGGAAAAGACCCTGATGCTGGGAGGGATTGAGGGCAGGAGGAGAAGGGGACGACAGAGGATGAGATAGCTGGATGGCATCACCAACTCAGTGCACCTGAGTTTGGGTGAACTCTGGGAGTTGGTGATGGACAGAGAGCCCTGGAGAGCTGTGATTCATGGGGTTGCAAAGAGTTAGACATGACTCAGTGACTGAGCTAAGCTGATATATATATTGCCTAGGCTGTGTGGATTATAGGCTTTTAGTTCCCTAACCAGACCAGGGATTGAAACTAGGATTCTCAGCAGTGAAAGAACCAGATTATTCACTCACAAATATATTCTTAACCATTAAGACTGTCTATCTCCTCAGGTAGACACCAATGACTATTGAGATCCTAACGCATGCCACTTTTTGTTGTATCCTTTATGACAACCTGTTCTGCATTTATTTCTCAAAAAAAGATGACATTATTTAACCATTTTCTGTCCCTCTCTTCTTTGTCATTTCTTGTGGAAATAACTGTTGAGTGCTTATTATATGCCAGACATTTTTGTCCTTGCTGAAGACAAAGCAATGTGTAAACCAAACTCTAATTTCATGGAGTTTGCATTTAGAAATTTCCTCTTTAACCAAGAGATAATTTATAAGTAACTTCTTAATTTCTAGATATTTGGGGCTTTCCTAGATTACTGACTTCTAATTATATTTCTTTGTGGTTAGAGCATATACTTTAAATCCCTTTAAATTCATCAACACTAGACTTTTGGTTCAGTGAATGATCTATTTTGGTAAAGATACATATGCACTTGAAAATAATGTGTATTCTGTAGTTTTCAGAGACATTGTTCTAAAAATATAAATTAAAACAAGGGATAGCTCTGATATATGTCTTTTATTTATTTATTGTTTTTATTACTGACTTTGTTATTCAGTTCAGTCGCTCAGTCATCATGTGGCCATACTGGAGCTTCAGCTTCAGCATCAGTTATTAGTATTCATTATTTGGTACATCAGTCAGTTCAGTTCAGCTGCTCAGTCATGTCTGACTCTTTGAGACCCCATGAATCGCAGCATGCCAGGCCTCCCTGTCCATCATCATCTCACGGAGTTCACTCAAACTCACATCCATCGAGTCGGTGATACCATCCAGCCATCTCATCCTCTGTCGTTCCCTTCTCCTCCTGCCCCTCCCAGCATCAGAGTCTTTTCCAATGAGTCAACTCTTCACATGGGGTGGCCAAAGTACTGGAGTTTCAGCTTTAGCATCATTCCCTCCAAAGAACACCCAGGACTGATCTCCTTCAGAATGGACTGGTTAGATCTCCTTGCAGTCCAAGGGACTCTTAAGAATCTTCTCAACACTACAGTTCAAAAGCATCAATTCTTCGGTGCTCAGCCTTCTTCACAGTCCAACTCTCACATCCATACATGACCACTGGAAAAACTATAGCCCTGACTAGACGGACCTTCGTCGGCAAAGTAATGTCTCTGCTTTTCAATATGCTATCTAGTTTGGTCATAATTGATCACTTTGCTTTTGTGATGAATTTTCCGTTTTATCACTATGAAATAATACTTTTTATCTCTGGTAACACTTTTTACTGAAGTATCTTTTACCTGAACTTAGTATATCCACTCTAAGTTGCATATGCTAACTCGTTGTTTGACATATACTATCTCTCAAAGTGCGTTTCTTCTCTTTTTCTTTCTCCTTCTCCATCCAAACTTTGACTATGATACTACACTATCTTCTAGTCTTATGGCTTCTGAGCCTCCATTCAAATTGTCTTTATATATCATTTTCATCTACTTATTTTAAAATTTTTTATTTGTCTTTCAGTATTTTGATTGTATGAATATTAACATGGTTTTCTTGGTACTTATCCACTTGAAATTTCCTGAGATGTTTGAAGTTATAAATGTATGCCATTCACTGTATTTGAGTATTTTTATACATTATTTTTTAAAATATGTCCTGCTTTTCCCATTTGGTACTCAGATTACACATATGTTAAACTTTTTAATACTGTCCCACATGTTTCTGAGACATTTATTTTTCTTCTGGAAAATTTCACTGTATTCTCAATTTTTTTTTTCATGGATAATTTCTATTGATCTATCTTCAGGTTCAGAGTTTCTTTCCACTGTCATCTTCCTATGATTATTATGTTAATTAGTGGAAATTTTAATTTCAGATATTTTATTTTCTACTTTTAAAACTGTTACCCAGTTCTTTTATACCATTTCTTTATCTCAGTTATATTATTGTTTTCTTTTCATTCAACTCAAGTATGTTTTCCTTTACATCATGAAGCATAGTTAAATACCTGCATTAAAGTCTTCGATGACTCCATTCTCTGGGTCTTCACAGTGTTAACAGCTCATAATTATATTTTCCCTTGAGAATCAGTCGTGTTTTTCTAATTCTTTAAATGTCAAGTCGTATCTGTGATATATTCTATTTAATGTCATATTGTATACACACATATTATTTATAGCCATATAGAGAATGTTGTGGAGAAGGCAATGGCACCCCACTCCAGTACTCTTCCCTGGAAAATCCCATGGACAGAGGAGCCTGGAAGGCTGCAGTCCATGAGGTCGCTAGGAGTCGGACACGACTGAGCGACTTCACTTTCACTTTTCACTTTGATGCATTGGAGAAGGAAGTGGCAACCCGCTCCATTGTTCTTGACTGGAGAATCACAGGGATGGGGGAGCCTGGTGGGCTGCTATCTCTGGGGTCGCACAAAGTCGGACGCAACTGAAGCGACGCAGCAGCAGCAGCAGAGAATGTTGATGTATTTGTTTAGCAATCAGCATAGCTAGGTTCAACCAATTACTACAAGTTCTATCTTGCTTTTGCAGATAGTAGTTCCAATTTAAATTAACTTTCTCTAGGTTTGTTAATGTTTGTTTAGCTGTATCATGAATATATATGTTTCAGGGATTGTGTTAAGATTTGTGATAGTTCATAGATTCAGAGAATCTTCTTCCTAGCTACATCTGGATCTCATTTTCTACTATGGTTCATCAAATGTCTTTGCTAGTATTTTTGGTCAGCAGAGTTTCTATGCTGAGTGATAGCTATCTATACTCCACTACTCCATGAGTCGAGGAGAAACAGGACAAGAAAGAAAAATAGTAAAAAAAATCATGATCATGACAGTTACTTATCCAAATTCTGCCCAATATTTAAAATAAGACAAATTTGCTTACACTCCAACATTCTTTGATAGTTTTGCTTTTAGTTCGTTATTTTTTAAATTGTAGAATTTAGAGTTGAAATTAGAATGATGCATGAAATACACAGGGCTTTCACTGCTAAAGAGCAACCAGAATTTCAGGGAGAAACTTTGTCTTCATTAATAAGATTAATGAAAATTTCAAATAAAGTTGTTATGTCCACTTCCTGATACTTATGTAATCAAAATTTCACACACTAAAAAGTTCAGTTCAGTACAGTTCAGTCACTCAGTCCTGTCCAACTCTTTGCGATCCCATGAATCCCAGCATGTCAGGCCTCCCTGTCTATCACCATCTCTGGGAGTTCACTCAGACTCACATCCATCAAGTCTGTGATGCCATCCAGCCATCTCATCCTTGGTCGTCCCCTTCTCCTCCTGCCCCCAATCCCTCCCAGCATCAGAGTCTTTTCCAGTGAGTCAACTCTTCGCATGAGGTGGCCAAAGTACTGGGGTTTCAGCTTTAGCATCATTCCTTCCAAAGAAATCCTAGGATTGATCTCCTTCAGAATGGACTGGTTGGATTTCCTTGCAGTCCAAGGGACTCTCAAGAGTCTTTTCCAACACCACAGTTCAAAAGCATCAATTCTTTGGGGCTCTGCCTTTTTCACACTCCAACTCTCACATCCATACATGACCACAGGAAAAACCATAGCCTTGACTAGACGGACCTTAGTCGGCAAAGTAATGTCTCTGCTTTTGAATATGCTATCTAGGTTGGTCATAACTTTTCTT